>ML742119.1:0-38993 GCA_009193465.1 Aspergillus avenaceus | reverse complement strand
GGGGGGCATTGATCACCACCACCTGGAGGGCTACAGGAACCATCGGCCTGACGAATCCAACCTGGTGGACAATCCTCACCTCCGGGTGGTTTGCATGATCCGTCAGCCTGACGAACCCATCCGGGGGGACAGTCTACACCACTGGGTGGTTTACAGGACCCGTCTGCCTGCTGTACCCAACCAGGGGGACACTCTTCACCACCTGGAGGCTTGCAGGAGCCATCGGCCTGGCGGACCCAGCCTGGAGGACACTGATCACCACCACCGGGGGGTTTACAGGAACCGTCTGCTTGGCGAACCCAACCTGGCGGGCAGTCCTCACCACCCGGGGGCTTGCAGGATCCGTCAGCTTGACGAACCCATCCAGGGGGGCAGTCTACTCCACTGGGTGGTTTACAGGACCCGTCTGCCTGCCGTACCCAACCAGGGGGACACTCCTCACCGCCGGGGGGTTTGCATGATCCGTCAGCTTGGCGCACCCAGCCAGGAGGGCAGTCTACTCCAGTAGGGGGTTTGCAGGAGCCATCGGCTTGACGGACCCAACCGGGTGGACAGTCCTCACCACCGGGGGGTTTACAAGAACCATCAGCTTGGCGCACCCACCCCGGGGGGCAATCTACTCCCGTAGGGGGCTTGCAAGAGCCGTCAGCCTGACGAACCCAGCCGGGTGGGCATTCTTCACCCCCTGGGGGCTTACATGAACCATCGGCTTGGCGCAACCATCCTGGTGGACAATCTACTCCACCTGGGCGCTTGCAGGATCCATCTGCTTGACGAATCCAACCTGTAGGGCACTCTGAATCGCCAGGGGGCATGCAAGATCCATCGGCCTGACGAGCCCAGCCTGGTGGGCAGTCAACTCCGGTAGGGGGCTTGCAATATCCTTCCTCGGCAATGGTCCAACCTGGGGGACAGTTAGTGCCGGAGGGCTTGCAGGAACCATCGGCCTGACGAATCCACCCAGGGGGACAGTCTTCCCCACCTGGGGGCTTGCAAGTTCCATCGGCCTGTCGGACCCAGCCCGGAGGACAGTCTACACCAGTCGGGGGTTTGCATGAACCGTCAGCTTGGCGCACCCAGCCAGGTGGGCAGTTCTCACCACCACCGGGAGGCTTGCAGGAACCATCTGCCTGGCGGACCCAGTTGGGAGGGCAATCTGTGCCCCCGGGGGGTTTACATGAACTATCGGATTGGCGGATCCAGCCGGGAGGACAGTCTTCACCACCGGGAGGTATGCAGGAACCGTCGGCCTGTTGGGCCCAGCCCGGGGGGCACGTAGTACCGGGGGGCATGCAGGAATCATCGGCCTGACGGATCCAGCCCGGGGGGCAGTCAGGTGGTAGTTGCTTGCAAACTCCGTTGGGTAGTTGTGTCCATCCCGGGGGACAATTAGACCCGGGGGGCTTGCAAGATCCGTCGCTTTGAGTCGTCCAGCCCGGAGGGCAGCTTTCTCCATTAGGGGGCATACATGATCCGTCGGATTGAGTGGTCCAGCCAGGCGGGCAGTTAGTACCGGGGGGCATGCAGGAACCATCGGCTTGGCGGATCCATCCCGCGGGGCAGTCGGGAAGGGGCTTTTTGCAAACTCCGTTCGGTTGCTGAATCCAACCCGGGGGACAGAATTCACCGAGCTTGCAAGATCCGTCGGCTTGAGCTGTCCAACCAGGCGGGCAGGTCTGTCCACCAGGAGGCTTGCATGACCCATCTGCTTGTTGTATCCAGCCGGGGGGGCAGTCCGTAACGTCTCCATGGGGTACACAGTTTCCATTTAAATCTAAGCGGTAATTTGGCGGACAACTCGCACAGTTGCACCCAGTATCAGGGACGCATTTGTTTTCACTGAATTTGGTTCCGAAAGGGCAGCAGTTGATAATATTCGAATGTCCAGAGGTTGAGCCGTATATTTTCCTGGAGTAAACCATCGATTGGTCGTCGTATTCAAATGCTAGAGGCACCTGCGCCTGACTGCCCAGCACCGACTGGGGCATGACAGCGCCGCAGAGCCCTAGCAGGGCCATCATCGAGGGACGCATGTTGGGGCGGTCCCCGATGAAGGGGTGTAAATCGAGGAGGTTTCAGAGGAGGCCAGCGTTGTGTTTTCGAAGATAGATAGAAAATTGAAACTTTATTGTTGGCGAAAAATAGTATTCCAGGTAGAGCGATCTCCGATGGTTTAAATAATAATAGTTTACCCATCATTGTTTGGTTTCTGCAACAATTGTGTTAATTTGGTTACAAGCTTCCAACTGCAAGCGTCAGACGTAACTAGTGACGGATATGGTAGAGGGGGGGGGGTTAGTCTTCCGGAACCGGATACCCCGGAAGGGTGGGACTTAGGGTTTGGCTCAAGGACCACCTCCATTCAGCATTCCACACCCAATCATTTCAGAAGTTTCTGCTAGTTTCCCCGGAATTTGAGAATGATGAGGTATTCCATTGAGCTTTCTGTTTGAGATTGTGCGAATCTGGTTGAGCACGGCTTGTATTCCACATACTCGCAGTATCAACGCAGCTTAGTGCTAATTATCGTGAAGTCACTGGCTTCCGGGAGCGGAAATCACTGCAGCGGTTATGGATCTAATGTATCCATGGGCGGGATTGACATTCAGCTCTCCCCATTTCCAGTTTGATCCACACTACAGTACAAAGCTTAAATGGCACGGACACTACACAATTTTACTAGTCTTGATGTAATTGACTTCTACAATTATGGATGCAAGCGGAAATCATTGTTTTGGCACACATTCTTCATTTGTACCCTTTCGTCAGTACTATGAACATGGGACTGTTGAATCTTCGTGAGTGATTGAAGTTTGTGGACAATATTTCCGCTGATAGTTCTAGGTGAAAGACGATACAATTGCTAATTTAAAATGTCAAGCAACATGCGAACCTACAGATCTTGCAAAATTACTGGCAAATACAAAAATAAACAGGAATCAAATAAACTAGGATTTAGATTATCATGGTAATCCCTACGTATGATAGAAGTCTATGCTGGTGAATTTGATAAGTGAAGCCCCCATAGTAACCAAATTTAATAACATTAAAGTCAGGCAGAAATTAAAGATCCATGGATCTTACTACCGCTGCAACCTTCAGACACAACTCTACTTTTGAATGTGGCTTCGTGGAGGGAGCTGATGCTGGCTTCCGGAAGCGGAAAGCTTGTCCATTCTTCCAAGTGGAGCTGGAGTGGACCCAGTCTACTCTGCGCAGTGGTATGTCCATATCCACATACAATACCACATCGGAGACATCCGTTCAGCGAACCGTCCACTATCCTGTATAATGGAGTCTAGGTTCAACCTATGCGGAAGCTTGGCTACGACGCTACGTCATTAAAGCCAGTGGTATGACTTCATGAATATCAGTATGGCACTTTTCATGTATTGTCAACGCAACCGTGAATAACTGATATAGGGCTACACCGTTGGTATTTCCTTGAGGACGTCCACTTCTCCAATTCCCATTGATCGGCGCTACCTTACCCTCTACCCCCCGTTCCAGATTTGTTCAGCGTTTATAACCAAAATGCACTATCCGGCCCTTTGGGCATCTTTAGCCTGTCTACTGTCTCTTAGTAGCCAGGCATTCGCTACTCACAATAGCCACTACAACCGCCTCTGCCCCGGTAATAACCCTGTCAGAGTTGGGTCGGAGATATACACGGTTTCCTGCGACAAAAGTATATCATCGCACCGTGTGATACGAAAGATCCCGCACATAAGAAATCCCACTCCCGAGCAGTGTGCTCAGGTTTGTGAACAAGACCGAACACGCTGCGTTGGTATGATATGGTCAAGCAGTGCATGCTACCAATCTTTAGATCCTAATGGCAAACAATTTGCTCATGGTGGCGGTGTGGTGTTGACTCCCCTCTCTGACTCTGATGAGAAGTCTCCGGCTCAGCTTCAGCAAGCCCTTGCACAGTGCGACGCTGAGCTAGCTGAGTACAAACGAAGGTTCGGTAGCATTGGAAATGGCAACAAACCAGAAAGGCCAGCGCCGCCTCGTGGATGGCCCTCTACCCTTGACTACACAAACAAAGGATGTAAGCTTTCCATTCATCCCCCTCCCTCTCTTTCCCTTTCTCCTTTCAACATTACCTATCTATCATTACTAACATGAGATTAGGTACACCCACAAATCACAAGAAAACCATCACTGTCTACCCAAGGTTATATGAAATTCATCATAACCACAGTAAGTGTTTCCATTCAGCAAAACATCTCGTAGTATCTAACCTTTCATTCTAACACCAGATTTGGAGGGATCCAAGATTCTCGGTGACATTGTAGTCGACAATATTAGAGACTGCGCTGTGAAATGTGCTGACCTACCGGGACATGAGCGTTGCGCTGGAGCATCGTTCTATATTTTACCAAATCACAACCCGAAGTGTATCCTGTACTCTGAGATGCGGAACATCCACCCCGCGGCATATGCTAGGACCCAGACAAACTGCATGTTAGTAGAGATATCGGCGTACGGTCGTCGCTAGATGACTACATGGGTCTACCAATGGCATCGGGAGGCGTTGGAATGAGTGCAGGGGTCCACATATTGTTTCTAGATATCAGACGTTAAGTGTCTGCTTTTGGGATCTTTTCTTCAGATCTGTGATTGACCTCACGATGCCCAGCGCTGTTATGGGGGATATATGTGGAGAAATTTCAAAGGTGTAGGTTAGGTGTGCTTAATAATTTAATTGAGGAAGAAACAGAGATTGCTTTATTTGTGGCACATATAACTATGCGTAATCCATGTTGTATAAGATTCCCTCTATGTCATGGCGAATAGTCTCATAGCTCCATATAATCAGTTAAATACATCTTCGGCGGCATTAAGAGCCATTCTGTTCGATCATAGCTCCATATCTTAAGATAGAACGCTTGTCATATGTTTTGTATATCTTTTTGAAACGGTCTGGTCAAAGGAAACATCAGTCTTTTCAGCCGAAAAGCGGGTTAAGCGTCCCCATCAAAGGCCGCTGCACAGCCCCGTTTCTGGCGGCGTCGTAAGTTAACTAAATCCAGGATTCAATCGTCTCTTCCGGTCTTCCGTTTAGCTCATTATCCAGCGCAGTGGGACGTTCAACTATTAAGCTGTCGGTTAATATAATTCTCACTGTGGATCGAAATATACTGGAGTATGATATCGGAATTACACGAAACTACACTACCCTTGTTTGATAATGCCAGCTTTACGTGCTTCCCACACCTTTCAGAATCTACTGAAAGACAAAAGTCTACCAGTGAAAAGACTTGATCCGCATCGTTCTCTCTACTTCCTCAAGCGGCCTGGGAAGTCTGTCGGTGTTGGAACTGGAGACTCGTGCTTTAACTCTCTTGTTGTTCTCGCATGAACTGGGCGGTTTGCTCGCGCAGATTAGAGTATTGGATATATAATATGTCTAGCATACGTCAACTTACCGGTGCTCATTGTTAAACCCACTCGTAGACACTGGAGGAATTCTGAGACTGAACATTCAAGAGAACATAACCCCGAGCCCGCGAATAGAATATATACAGCGGAGACCGGCTTGCTGACCCGTGTCGGTATATTCAAATGCAGATGCTTTTCAGACTACTGTATGCTTCTTGCGTACTTCAATTTTCAAATGTTATTTGATTGGTGTACATTCTATCTTTCTCTGGTTCTGTGGGATGTAGAACAAAAGCCTCAAAATACCACTTCACCTTGGTACCTAACATATGCCTACAATTGGCCAAGGCAGATTGTCTTGATTATTGTAGTACTAGAAGGCCGATTTTGTATATTATAAGCTACAAAGCTGGTCGACTACCCAACTATAAACTCCCATAGAAAACTGGCCCGAACACACTGTTGCAACAGGTCATTGCATCTATTCCCCCGGAAACTCATTCTGTAGGTACTTGGCCACATATGGAGTTAGCTGTAATGAAAAGCAAGGGGCACAGACTGGGTCGAATAAACTCAGCATACTTTGTTGATGTAATGGATTGTTGCTGCCACACCCTAGGGCTTCGGCCTATCCGTGGATGGCCTTAAAAGGCTATGGACGTGTGCAGATGTTGTGAGGAATATTGTATCGCAAATAGAAACCGATAGAAAATATTACTGTAACCAATGTCTCTTAGGCTTAATGTCCATTACATCAGTAAGCACCGGGTTTGAACCCTCTATTAGTCAAAGCTGCTTGCCAGTTAGGGCCAATGGTAGCTCTCCATGCAGGCCTAGACTTCGGATAGGTGAACTCACGGCAACCCGTACCCAGCCCAAACTCAACCCGCATAGATGACCTATGGGTACTGATCGTACGTTCAGTTATATCATACACTGGTTTCGCCTCATAGGGACGTCGGTAGGTTCTTCCCCCCGGCGGTTGACGACAGAAGAATCCTACTACCCGCTTCAACACTGGTATCATTTTGTCAGTACCCACTTTGAACCGTGGGTACAACACCAAAATGTATTATGGATAATGGGTCCAGCTGTCACTCCTCCATGAACATTGAAAATTAAGTTGTATGAAAAGGCTATCAGCGTAGATATATCTAACGTAGTCATGACGTTTACTTCATAAGCCATACTACCGCAAACGGTCATAATCATAACTTATAAATAATGTAATGGCGACCCTTTTCTAGGGCTAGGAGGATTAGTTTATTTATGTGTCTATGTTAAATTACTTCTAATTCTGTTTATTCAACTGAAAGAATCAGAAAGACCGGTTCAAGAATGCTGTACTCCTGGGTTGTAGCACTCGGGCTTGCTGCTTTACCTCTGTCCGCTAGTTCTCCGGTAAGTGCTGATCGCCTTAGCTCCATCTTAAAGTTATATATTAGCAGAATAAACTGATCATAGACCAGGTCGCGTTATTTAGCGAGAAGCACCTTAATGGGTATTCACAATATCCGTCATTAGGTCATTGCGTTGATTTGGACTACCCTCTGTAAGTACACATATAATCTGAGAGATAGAGAAATTATACTAAGAGATACTAGGCAACATCATGTATATTCAGCGTATATTCAGCAAAACCATTATTGTGTAGCCTATCAGTATGTTGCCAGTATTCTATATAAAGTCAAGCTAACTCCATGTAGCTCTTACGGCTGCGAACAGGTTATGGCCAGTCTTTATCAAGGAGAGTCTGACGACCTTTCGTGGCTTGATCCCTTGTCAGTCAAATGCTTTTATAAATTAGAGTGATAATATGTCAAAGCTGGGGAAGGTGTGTATATAAGACCTTGGTATGGGTTTTCCACCGAGTATTACGGTTTTTCCTATACCCTTTGTACAAATGTAAGGTCTTAGTCATAATGATTATTAATATTCATAATCAAGTTTAACATCCATACGGAGATCGTAGCAAACAAATGAACCGTAATGGATTCTGTTTCAATTCCTGGCCGGGCGAGGTTGAGTAGGCTGTTACTGTGTTGACGGGTGTTCCGTGCCGGATGCTGGCGCCTCACGGGAATTCCGTCCCACACATAGTGTTATTTGGTGCTAACGTACAGAAGAATTGCTTATAAATAATTGACTTGGTGGGTATACAAGTTCCCCGGAATTGAACGACGCCTTGGAGAAAAAACAGGGAAAAAAAAAAAAAAAAAAAAAAAAAAAAAAAAAAAAAAAAAAAAAAAAGAACGAACGGGATATATCCCCATAAGTCACCAAACGGAGCGGGATTTATGTCCGTGGAAGGCGAATGCAGGCATAGAAACAATACACTTACAGACCCCGAATTCATTGCCATAAATAGGACGAGTCCCGTCAGATCTCGATGAGGGTTCTGTTCTTAGTATAGCCAAAATTCTCAATTATTTCGCAATGCCGGTCCTACCAAAAACATACAAGGCCTGGGTGATCCCGTCGGTAGGCGCACCACTTGAGCTCCAGGAGGTTGAGCTGAAGTTGCCTGCTGCGGGAGAGATACTTGTACGGGTTCGCGCTTGTGGTGTTTGTTTCACGGACGTTGCGGTACAGAAGAGTGAGCTTGGTAATAACCTCTTCCCCCGTATCCCTGGTCATGAGATTATTGGTGATATTGTTGCTGTTGGTGAGGGAGCCCAGGGGCTTTCTCTCGGCCAACGGATTGGTGGAACTTGGCTTGGGGGTGAGTATAGCTTTATCCGCTTGGTTCATGATTGTACATGTACTGTGTGAACGATATGCTAATAACTGACGGTAGGCCACGATAATGTCTGTCGGTCATGTCGCCGAGGGAGTCAGGCTGGGCAGCCATGGAAGAAAGGCATCGCGCCTGGTGGGCCATTGTTATACTTGAAAGGTGACTGATGGATAGTGTAATGTCTGGGAAATGCTTCTAATCTAATGGACACCATGAACAAGGCACATGAACATTGATTCTCCAAGAAGACATCTCTGTACCCCCGATCCAGCCGAGACGCACTATCTTCCTATTTCCGATGACGATTGGAACAGTGGGGTATAACCAGATCGATGTCGACCCGCCTCATTTATTGCTAATGCGCTGTCACAGGTTGGGTGTCGATTGCCTTACACAGTGTCTGCCCCTACAAACAACAAGATGGGCAAATTTGCTAGACTAGCACAGGCATCACATCTGTTGGCTCGTGTAATGCGGCACATCTGTGATACACAAGCCGATTCTCACTTCCTCGACACCGAGAAAGGCATGCTCGACCTCGCCCTGCGGTCATTGCTAACACTTACGGTCGCAGAGGAGCAGCAATGTGGTATTGCATATTGCTCGCCCGTCGCGTTTGTGTCAAGGTAATCAATTACCCTCCACGTAGAATTTCGCAGGTTATATTAACGAGTAGATCCTCCTAGTGCTCTACTGCTACTTCACTCCTTTCATCTTGGTGCTTCTCCCAGCGTCAACAAGGAAAGTGCCAGCTACTGTTACCGCGAGGTTACCGAGCTGACCTGCAAGGTGACATTGCCTATCGCCCGACGTCTGAAAGAGCTCTCGTCTTCTGACGCGCACGCTCCATGTCCCTTGCTTCTAGACTGGATGTACCGGTCTGTTATTGCGTATAATACTGTCCGAGAAACGGACACTACTGTGCTTTTGAGCGGGTATGTAGAGGCAGTGCGAGATGCAATGGAAGGGCCAGGCCGCCAGTGGCGAGTCGGAGGTATAGTAATATCCCCAGCAAGCGCCGCTCCAGTGCCTTTCTCTGAATATTGGCAACTTACCTTATTCTTAGCATTTTACCTTGAGTTGCTTGAAACCAGGTGTATCACCGGAGTAAGATCAGGAATACCGCGCTGAGAGGTCCGTTGTACTGCTGGAGATATTCAAATCATTATCATGGCCCTTCCCCCTTCTCATCATTGAACAACAGGCTACCCGGTTTCTTTATTGATTATTATCCCAGTCTTAGACTTAGAGCTTCACGCGTTTTCTTTCTTCCATTATTTTTATAGTGAAAATTGAGTAGTAAAGACAGATTCTAAGTCCTAGGTAGCATTCCCCTCTGCGATCAATTATAAGATCAAAATATCATGGATATGTTATGCAATGACTCCGACGCGCACAACCATATTATACAGATTGATATATTCTTGCATTGTATCCGCAAACCAGCATTAGTATTTCAAAAACACAACTGGTGGAAGATGTTTACAACAAAGCCAACCAGACCTTTCCCTAGTCTATTGTATATAACAAGGCCCTACAATCTCGGTCGAGGTAGCAGCAAACTCCACTCGCGTCGATGTGGATAAAGCGTAGAACGCACTATCATTAGATCCGACACAACCCGACTCTCTAAATTACATTTTCTACAGAATATGTAAGCCAATGGAGCGATCAATCGGTCCACTTGTGACCAGGAAGGTCAATAAATGTGGGTATCTTTTTAATTCACAAATATCTTTTCCGCAGCAACAACCGCGGCCAGTCTGGCAAGTTCATGGCTGAATCTTCGTTCTTTGTTGATCTAATCAAAGATCAACGATCATATGCTTATTTCTTCCCCACTTAATTTATGGGTGATGTGCTGACTTAGAGAAAGACGGTTTCAGAGAAGTTGAGTCCTTTGCCGACCTTGTCTTTCACTCTTTGGATGAGTCGTTGCGACCGGGTTACCTCTAAATCTAAACAAGTAGATTAGCTCCCATCTCTCTAGAGAAGGATCGGTCGTTGAAGCCCGTTGTATGAAGGGGTATCTGCGTGTCCTAACGTATGGTACATATTCACTCGGCAGCATGTCGACGCATGATGTGCAAAAGCCCTAAACTGGTAAGTGTTGAAGAAAACCACACCCTTCCAATATCATCTACTTGTGCCATTAATTACACATCACGGCCGACAAACAAATTATTCACCATCTGCTAGAAATCTCAAATATGAACCGCAAATGTCAGTTGGATCCAGTGGACGGAAAATCCGCTATAGAAACGGAATACCCGTGTCTTAGTAATTTGCTCAAGCATTCTGCAGGGAGGAGGCAAATAGCTGCAATGGTTACTCCACATATTATGGTTGGAACCCCAGAAACTATCGCAAAGCATGTATACATGGCCAATTATATCTCTGAATTGCACCGACTAAGTTTCTTCTGGAGATCCACAACTTCGGGCGTGATCCGTGTTAAACCGGACTGGCCCGTCTTGCTGTTCCCACTAGACAGCCACCATAGACACGATGGACAAGGACATGGAAAGTAGGCCTGCACCCCAGGCCGCACAGCAAGGTCAGAGACCACGCAAATCTCGGCCGCGGATAAATACCGCGTGCATGCGGTGCCAGAAACGGAAAATCCGAGTAAGCTTTCCCGTCGGCTGCTTTCCTACTGTCTGCCCTGGTAGAGGTAAACGGAACGTACTCCGGTGTGCACATGCTGACAGTGCCATAGTGTGACGCTTTGTCACCAGCTTGCAGTGCCTGTAAGCGAGCAGGGGTGCCGTGCATTGGCGGAGGGGTGTCGCGCGAGTTTCCTCAGAGGTACAGTACTATTGTTGCATCCCCATCTCTAAGAACAGCAACTGACCATGTCCTGAAGCTACGTTGCCGACCTAGAGGCTCGAGTCAAATGGCTGGAATCTATTATTCGAGAGCACGTACCTAGCATCGACTTGAATGCTGGACCAGGCCATTCGCCTAATACTGACCGGGGCATTCTACACGGAGACTGGAATGCACCGCTGCGCGCACACCAAAATCGCGAAACCAGGGATACCGAACCTCTCAGCGAGATAACCGATCAAATTGGACTCATCTCCATCACTACTGGTGCAGATCTGCGCTACCTGGGCCCGTCCAGTGGGCTATTCTTCACCAAGTTCGTCCTGGCCGGGCTAGGAAAGCGACTTCATGTCGATAAGAACAGCACCCCAGATGTCAAAGCTGACAGTCTAGCCGTTCCGTCGGATCTCTTGGTTCCTCAACCCAAAGAGTTACCCTGCGATGCCAGGCATACGCGATGGCTCTCTCAGGCTTATTTTGACATTGTTCACCTTCAATTTCCGATTTTACACGAACCTTCGCACTGGGAAACCGTTGAAAGGGTCTACGCCGATGCCGAGGTCACCGCGGTGCATGAGTTCCAGGTTTTAATGGTCATCGCAATAGGCGCATCCATACTCTCGCGCCGGACAACGGTCATGCTGTCAGCCGAAGGCTATTTCGCTTCTGCCATGAAGCTAGTCGATGGCGTTATGAAGACTTCATCCGTTGGTGTCGCGCAATGCATCTTGCTTCTCCAGATGTATGCTCTCAACAACCCCACATCAGGACTGAGCCTGTGGACACTTCATCACCACGGACTGGCACTGGCAATAGAGCTAGGTCTGCACCGAAATTTGCCGGCGAGTAATTACACGCCGTTGGAGAGGGAGGTCCGCCGCCGTATCTTTTGGTGCACGTATACAATTGATCGGCTCTTGAGCACACTGATGGGACGCCCGATGGGCGTCGTCGATGAGCAGTGCGACCTAAATGTAATTATACTAGGCTATTCCCTCCAATTTCAAACCAAACTGACCTGTCTAGTATCTATTGAACATCAATAATGATCAGCTCAAGACAGAGCATCCAAAACCTCAACAAAGCACCAAACCATTTACAAATATGACCAGTGCAATTCATCTCTTCAAACTTGCCCGATTCAATAGCGAAATCAAATGTATTCTGTACTGCATGGATCACCAATATCCCCCATATACACAGCCGGCCGTGACCAACACAGAGAGCTGGAAAGTCGACATTCTGACCCGCCTGTGATGATGGCGAGAATATATCCCAAGGCACCCAGAAGACAGCACATGGTCCTACATAAATCTGTTGAGTGAAACCAAGTACCATGAACTGGTCATGCTAGTCCTCCGGCCGAACCCTAGATTCCAGAACCCCGACAAGGCGTCCCTGCGACAGTGCTTTTCCAGCGCCATGACCTGCAGCAAGCTTTACCACCAACTGTACATGGCCAACTCCCTCCATTACGGGTGGATCAGCGTCCACTCCCTTTTTCTCTGCGTAATGGTCATGTTCTACTGTATCTGGACCCCCCACGGCATGGCCGAGGAAGCAGACCATGACTCTCTGATGCGGGCGTTGAAGTCTTCGTCGGACGTCCTCAGCGCCATGGGCGAGTATTGGCCAGAGGCAAAAAGAAGCCGCGATGTCCTCGACCGTGTTCTACTGGAAACAATAAGAAGATTCACCCACCACTCGAGTATACCACAAACCAGCCCTATATCGGACTCACGGGGGTCCTCGAGTATCCGATCCTTTGTACCCCCGGATCACACAGTTGAAGACAGTTTCATGGACCTGCCTTCGAACCGTGTCCCGCTACCTCACAATGCGAATACAGGCGCCGGCGATGATCTATTTGGGTTTAACTACGGAGACCCGGAGACGTCTTTCACTTCTGCGGACGTACTCTCTCACTTCTTGGGGTCTGGCACGGATGTGATAATGGGGGACTCCTATGATGTTGAGCATATCGGGGACAGGGAGATTCTGGGGTGGTTTGGCGACAGTCTGCGTGATTCTGGGCGTCCTTATTAGCTGTCCAGCATGGGTTATGGGTTGTTATGGAATGGTCTTCTGAAGTTAATTGACTATGCCAGTCTGTGCTTTTCAATCCTTTCTTTGAAGCCTGTTATCTACTAGATCAGATATGTTATTGATATAAAAAGGGCTGACAATTGGTGTTTGTATAGGCCATTTAAAAACTCACACATCAGAACTATAATAAATCCAGCTTAAATATTCTATTACCACGCATTACTTTGTTTAGAGTTCTATTTAATAAATAAATTAAAGCTTTGATATCTTGACTTCTTAAGCTGTAATTCTTCCAATGTATCTAAGTTTTAACTATAATCCTATTAGAATAAGGGTTGTATTCTAAACTGGGGATCGGAAAATTTCTCGGCCTAGAAATAGAACCCGCCCGCCAAGCCTTCCCTCCAGATTCATATTTGCGAATTCGGGGGCGGGGCGGGGCGGGGCAGGCTCTTTGGGTTACCTGAATAGCTATGATAGATCATCTATCATAGATGTATGATTTGTTCACATACTTCTTGGTCTCAATCCAGGCACCATATCATATGTATACTCTAATCATCAAAATTTATGCTATGGTGCTGGTCACTTTTATTAATTTATAAGACTTTATATACAAAAAGGTATAAATACTACAGAGTACTCTGCATTGATCAACACATGAGGTGCGTGCGCAAAACCAAAAATGTGCCAAAGACTGAGTGCGATTTTGCGCTATATTTAGGTTATTTCCAGAAACAGCATAGTGCAAATGCACCTTGACTACACCATCTCTTTCAAATTAAAGGGTCTCGGCTTTGCACAATTCAAATCCGGCTTAAAATGACAGATAGCTTGGAGATTAGTATCTCAGAGATGGAATATGTGGCACGGATTAAAAGCTCCGAGTTCTCATGTGTTTTCCGCACACGCTGGCACGATAAAGACTGTATCTTGAAAGTGGTATGCAGCCTGATAGATACTCTGTCTTCCGGATCAAACTTGATCAGTACCACAGTAGTGAAGCATCCCACGCCGATCCCCGGGGCCGCGAAGTCGATATTTTTTAAATGTGAAAGCAAAGCCTACGCTCGACTAAAGACACATGGTCTCTGCAAGAAAGGATACATCCCTGATTTCTATGGCTGTGTAAAACAAATCAACCCAAGGGATTGGGTACCGCACTTGAACGAGTTTCTGGATGATAGCCAGCCTCCGAATGCGGTTTTGCTTGAATATGTACCGGATATGCAGGAGATTGATCTATCGACTTTCTCAGTAAAACGGGTCAGCCAACTCCGTCAAATACTTTCAGAGATCCATGCAGCCGGGGTCTATCATGGGGACCCGTTTCCGCGGAACATGATGGTGCAGAAAGACTCAGACAGGGTTCTTTGGGTTGATTTTGATCGTGCCCAAACCTTTTCACTTGATTCTATCACCGCTCGCCAACGACAATGGCTGGATGAGGAAGACGAATTAGTGGACTATTTTGTGGCTGCTCTGGTATGGATAACACCTCATTCTGGCTTTCAGTAACTGACCTATGGCTAGGGGGAAGACTACAAAGAAGGCAGGATCCATCGCATATGGGAGTGCTACTATGAGTATGTGATCCCCAATGATCCCAATTGACAGATTGAGGTTAAGATAATCAATTCTGAACAGTAGCATTTATGGCTTCCCTTGACCATCTGATCGCGAAACTCATCAGGTACATTCTGGAAATCATTATGGCGAAAGGTGCAACAAGGATTGGATATCATGTCAAAAGAGAGGGCATTTGTGAAAAGTATTCATGGGAGTTGAGGACAGTCTTGAAGCTGGAGTTGTTCTTCTGGAGATATAACAGGAAAAGGTGTTTATGTCCTTTCTCTTGATGGCATGCCAATATCCTGGTAATCCTCTGCTCTCCCGTCTTCCGCTACTCTTCTAATAGCGGCCTGACCTGTATTACCTTTATCTTCAACACTCAGTCGCTTATTAGATTTTAGTCCCTTCATCAATTCTCTTAGGATATTACGACGCGCCGAAGAGAGTTACTGGATGTGTGATCAGCCATCTTAGTACCTAGCCAATCGAGATATATTCATGTATAAAGACAATTAGTTCAATTGATAGATTGAATCAAAGTTTAAGCCTGTTTCTTTTTCCCCCTTCCCCTTTTTTGTTCTTTCTTTCTTGTCGGCAGCTCTTGTAGAGTAAAGTTGTTGTAAAACCAATTTTTCCTCTGTTAATAGCCGACTGAATGGGCTCCTACTAATCTCGTTTTCTGGTATACTTAGTCTTGACCTTATTGTCCAAATAGCACGGAATGAAACAGGGAAGGGAAAGAGGATAAGAAAATGAAGAACTCACCCTAACAGCGGAGTAAGAACGAAAGACAGAATCCCAGCCACCAAGAAGAATAACCACACGTTGCTCATCGCATCTGTTATCTGCGGGAGAGGGGAGAAAGATGCACAGATTATCTTCGTCCAGGGCGCAAGGTCGACCAATACGCACACTACCATAGCTTTCGAAGATGTACTACAGAGACCAGAAAGAACGTTGGATCTCCTCCAACTCAACAGGGTGCCGAATATCGCGGATTAACCCTATGTCGGCGTCATTGTGTCGAGCTGGATTTTGATCTACGCGGTGTAAGTTAACAATCTGAGCGAGAGTGACAGCCCGACCAAGAGTAATTCATGTACGGACAAAGTGCTTTTTCGTGAGTTCGTAGCGAACGATGAACAGCAACGCTTGAAAAGCATTCAAGCTCATAAGATGTGTTTCGTTATCATCGCGCTCACATAGTTCTACAAACTTCCGCGAGTCACTATAACATGCCGGTTGCAGGTGGGCGTATTTTCGGTGCAATCGTCGAACCGATTAAAGCTACAGCGTAACTTAGCCCCCGAATACGCGGCGAACCCGGACCCTGCGCCCATTCTCGGTGAAATCGCGCTTGACTCAAGATCGGTAACACAGGATAAAACACGTCGAAGTATTTTCGGTGCCTATGACTTGTTAGCCCCGTTGACATGCGAGCCAAAATATAAAGGAGATATGGTACAGGATGGCAAGATCGGAGGGTGATATCGGGTCTTCCAGTTCATGAGTCGAAAGAAGCGAACCTTCATATCCGGGAAACGCACTACCACTCCCTCGGGGGAGATAGCTACTGTCTAATGAGTTTTCAAGTTGGGGGCCATCACTTGGCAATATTGGAAGGGCATCAGGGGTCATAACTGGGTTCATCATGCCCCAAAAATCAGGGATGTCTTCCGTCAGGTTCGCCAACATATCGAATCCCTCAAACGCCAGGTCCAGCGATGGGGTGGCATGGCTCTGGAGTCTTATGATTAGCCTCTCATGATCTCCCAGTCGTTCTAAGGGTGTCGTTAACGAATACGGCAAGTCAGCCTGCGAAGAATTGGACAAGTTGTGGTAGTTGTAGACGCTGTTCAGGATGATGTCTGCAATAGGGCTTCCGCCTGCGCTGAAACAACCGACAGGGATTAGCGAGAACATTTATCTCCCCAAGAGTACTCAACGAATCGGTCCTGTAATTCAGACACTTGACGTGGCAGATCCGCTTGAGGTGCGAAGACGAGATTTGGGGCGGTTTCCATCGCTTAACTCCATGGATGGTGTACTAGAATCTGACCCATCAGCTGAATGACGCAACATAATTGTCAGGGATGTTGGAATCTGGCCAGATAGGAAGGCGACGAACCACCATCTGTAAACCGGTCGAGGACCACCGTTAAATGGCAGATTAATTTACATGAGCTAGTATATTATTCCTTTGTTCTCATGCCCAGCCTCGAGAGGGGACAAGAACAAGGTTATGGCGTATGGCGCGGACCTTCTAGTGCCACTAGCCATATAAAAAATCTCTCTTGGCCAATTCTGGGCATATGTTAGGTGCCAAGATTGGGGGGTATTTTGAGGTTTTGATTTTACATCCCCACAAGAACAAGAAAAAAGAAAATACATGCCTAGTAATTAATATTTTGAATATATCAGGTGTGGGGTTGAGAAAGCTTTTTGAACTAGGGTTTTTCTCTTTTTTCTTTGGGGCTGGGGAAGGGGGAGCATGGAAGTTAGGGCATCGATAGGATAATATAAAGGGCACCATGCAGTATGTTCATCAACTAAGGATGCACAGTACTTTCGAGTGTGATTGAGTAGTTAAATGAGACCATCTGAAATAGAAGTGCGAGTGGGTCTGATTGGCCCGTGATTATTTATATAATTCAGACAAGACGCCAAGTGACCAACAACAACCCCTTGATAGGACCGCGTTGTAGGGCCGATCCATTATCGAGACATCATTTTCTTAACTTCCACTTTCCACCATACCAGCAGGCACTTTGTATTAATTTTATTTCTACACTACTCTGCTTGCTCTGCTCAACCATAGTGTCATGAGAACCTACAATCCGTTTGGTTTCACTCTCGACTTTGAGCCTTCTAACGTTCATTTCATACAAAAGCTGAAAACCTCGGATGTTTCGGAGATATTTCACATTTCCTATGAAGAACACCCATATTTCTTGAAAGTGGTCTGAGATCCCCAAAAGAAGCGGGTTTTAGATGTGCAAATGTTAATAAGAAGCAGTTTCACATGGGAGATGATCCTGGCTTTTCACCGGATGGCCGAGACCTTTGTCGATACCGCTGCGAGTCTCAAGCATATTTCTCTCTAAGTCGTCACGGCGCTTGCGACCAAGGTATTGTGCCTCAATTCTATGGCGTGCTTGAGAATCTAGACCCCAGTATATTTGAGCCAGACCTTGAAGCGTTCAAAGGTGACAAAAACCAACCTTGCGGTATCCTATTGGAATATTTGCAAGATGCATCGACCTTTACTTCAGACGAGCGTTCTGAGGAGCTTTTCCTTTACTCGACAGAAGCCCTGAAACAAATCCATCAAGCACGAGTCATTCACAATGACCCTCATCCCACCAGGAATTTATTGGTTGCTTCGGGGCATCGTGTAGTTTGGGTCGACTTTGATACGTCGATCGTCTTCTCGGAGGGGGCGCATGTCGAGCTGGACTTTGAATAGGAAGCAACCGATGAGCTGGAATATTTCGAGAGTTGTGCTCGTAAATTTGTGAGTATTACGAAGAGAGTTTTCTACTTTGCTGACCGTTTCATGCAGCCTTTCAAGGATATCTCCTTGCCATTCAAAAGAACGTCAATATCAGCTCACATTTATCATCCTCTACTATAACCGTGATAGGGAAATGGTGAAGACAGATTAGATGGCTTGTAATATTATGACACATTAATTGTACACTAAGTCTGAATTTTTCATTGGTTTCAGAACAACCATATAAACCAGAACGACTCGACTATACTTTGCTCTTCTCTATGTAGCCAATTCAAATCCAATCGCCCCTTTCGAGCAGTCACACTCTACAGACAGCTTGGTGCTCCACTTCGATCTAGTTGTATGTGTTGGCCAATAGCACATACTGATCTCGTCAGGATCCCTCTTAGCCAATATCGTAACTTGGATCCATCGAGTAGGACAGAAGACGTAAAGTTGCCGTCTGTTTTGTGCCTGTTTTGCTGAATCAACATGTAAACTGACCTAAAACTTGGAGAACATACATCGCCAATATCCATCACTGGCTAATCATTTTGCCACAGTACCTGCATGGCACTTGGTCAAGAGTCTCCTACAAGCGAAGTACAAACACTACATACTATATTGACATGTACAGTACGAGGCGAACACCAGCTGACCAAGGACCACAGCTCAGGGCTCGCGCGTTGTATGTTACAACTATCAGGTCATGATTATAGATCACGAATGTAGGTAACCCAAACTGATAAAATACAGACATCGCAGATTTGAAATTTCCAAAGTGCAAGTGTAAATCGGATGCTACCGGATTCAATGCAAGTCACACAGCTTTGTCTGTATAACCCAGGGAACAATGTAACGCAAACACTTTTGCACTAGAACCTGTACTCCGGTTGCTATCCATGAGTAGGAAGGGTTTTCAACCGGGTGCTGGTGGGATCAACCGACAGTCGCACACATTACGTGGAGTAGTCTTTATTAAAATTGTTGAATGTGGTACAGCCAGAGACAAATCCCTCAGGGCAAAGACTACGCAGCTGGTATACGAATTCAGGACAGTTTTGTGTCTTGTCTGGTTGATATGTTCACGGTAATTCCCGGTTAAGGGTGTTAAAGAAGCCATGGATGTGTTCATTGAGGCCATTGTTGTCTTTTGGTATTCTTTGGCACAAATTGTGTTCTTTGTTATCCATATTCTTCCGATTTCTGACCTGTCAGAGGAACATAGCACTCTTTCTACTGCATTCTTCCCTTTTTCTTTTGTTAGTTACATTTTGTTTCCTCAGGATGGATCTTACCATACAAAAGAATATGTAAATAAAGACCACCAGAACGTCGCCACATGATACGAATCTCATAATGGAATGTTTAGGGGAATGTCCGATGGCAGGGCTGAATTCTTTCATGAAAACTCAGCTTTACAGGGTGCTATCCATGGCACCTTCGTACAGACATACGAGTACTGTTTCAGGGCGTTGATCACTCATCACAATGACAGTGGAGACCACCGGAATACCCCGTGGGAATAAAACTCCATATTTATCATTGTGACACATGTACGCATCGACTACGTAGGAAAAAAAAAGAGGGCCGCATATAAGAAGGTGCATTCCTCTGGGCACTGAGGTATTTTCACTATCCATGTACATCTACATCCCACAAAAGCAAGGAGCAATTTGACTTTCAAGATGCCAGTCACAATTCGTGTCGCGGAGCATAATGCCGAGCGAGTCAACACAATATACATAGCCAAGAGCAAGCAACATTTGTTCGAATATTCCTGTCCCGGTGAACACAGAAAGAGCGAAGAGCTTCTCTTCACCTCTGATAGCGTGGTGGTTGGTGGTGAATTGGGCCATGTATTGCCGAGCTATAATGGACTTGTTTACGCCATATACAAGGCGTACTCCCACCACCATCATATCACGATTCGCCCAGAAGATGTCTGGTTCTCTATCCTCACTCAAGTGAGCTTCTATATCAATGCCAACGCAGAGAGATTGCGGTCCCACTTTGTTTCACACGAAGGAAAGAAAGATATACGGGTAGATGTCGCGGGAGACCTGGAGTCATTCAACGTCCCTGACCTCATCAGTGAGCTGATAAAGAAGATCCAAGGACACGTTACCGATAAAGATCTAGTTTCATGGGTGATGCCGTCGTTCAGCACCACGACGGCAACCGATGAGGTTGTGGCATCTGTGATATTACTGGGCACCATGGAGAAATATTTCGAATACGGAGGAGGATTCTGTTGCGGATTGCCGTCCGTAACATTGCTGGGGGAAAGAAAGGATTGGGAGACGATTTTGAAAAAAATCGACAAGCTCGACGCTTGGGGTCCGGAGGCACAAGGGTTTGCTGGCATGCTCCGGCCGGTCCTCAGAAAATCCATCGAGACTTTCAGTGACCCATTTGGCTCAAGCGTTCGAGATTTCTGGGCCCACTGTATGCATGTAACAAGCGGAAGCGGCTCGGATACAATATCTGGCTGGGCTTCGGTCTTCTGCTACTGGACTGAAAAGGGAACTTGTCTTCGCGGATTTGGTGCGCAACTCGGTCGAGAGTACAGCCTTGATGGGGTAACCTATCATGGAGTTAAACTGGAGAACGTGCCATCTGCATTCGTGTCTTTCCCAGTTACTCTAGAGGTCATGGGCACACCCCACCCAGTATCCATTGTGGCTGGATTAGTCGGCATGGGCGTTGAGATTGACACTCTTCAGCCAAGATCGGGATGGTTCTTGTACAAGAGAGGAAATGGATTAGACGAGCTAGGCTTTGACTAAGAGCAGTACGAGAACCAGGCAGTCCTTCCCTTCTCAAAGGATGGCATCTGGAGGAAAGCAGATTGGATGGTTTCTGTCAGTTTATTGTTCGATCATGAGACCAGATTGCAGACTAGTTGATGAATTTCACGTTCTCTCATGCACCCCGTCCATTAGCTTCGTAGGTTAAACAAGAGAAACAACCAGTGAATGAAGGCAAGGTCATCTGCACATCCAGTGCCCCCACAAGGCTACTGTACTCCCCCTCAAACGGAGTGAATGCCAGATTGACCCGTCACACAACCCCTACGGCAGAAGATCCACAGGAAAATCAAAGGGGACAAAGAAAACCATATTACAGGAGTAACAATCCCAGGCGCTTAGTGTGTGGAGTTATACCATTTCCCACCAGCTCTACTCCCCCATTGGCTCTTTGTCCCTGTTTAATTAAACTCCCCAACCGACGCTGTCATACCGAACTCTATTCCGGCTGCTGCATATGAAACTCTGTACCGGGACGCTCGGCCATTGCACACAAAGACAATCTCCTATGTATACAGGCGAGGCCCGAATCTGGCCTCGGCCCTCTCTCATATGGTTATGGAACTGCCCCCGTTGAACAGGTGTGCACAGGGGGCCATGTCCTGTCCTTCACTCCTTTTTCTTTCGCAGCCGACTCTGTATCCTCGCAACCTGGGGTTCACGAATTCACTGTCTAGTTGACCTAGATGATGGGTTACTCCTTGTAGCGCCTGCGCCGCTGTCATTCCTTACCCTGTATTACTTTCTCTTCTAAACGCTCCTTTCCTCGATCGCAACTTTGTCGTCGAGATACTCTCGTTAGCTTTACTTTAGTTTTCTACCTTCTTTTATCCTGTCATAACCTAAGTCAACACAATGAAGGCTTACTTCCTCCTTCTTTTGTTCGCTATACTGGTGGCGTCCTCTGTCGAGGCTAGGGACACTACACTCGAAGCTAGACGGTACAAAACCTGCGTGAAGGCAAGCGACTGCGGCGAGTCCGGCTGGGCCTGCTGCCAGGGCAGATGCCAGAGAATGGATGGCGAATTCACGATTGCGTCCTGCCAGTTTGTTGCCGACGCTCCTCAGCCTTCCGACGTGACGAAGAGAGACACCACCGAGTCACCCGAAATTTCACCCAAATCCTCCTGCCAGACGTCCAGCGACTGCGGCGGCGACCAGTGGTACTGCTGTCGCAAGCGATGCTATGCCCGAGTGAACGGGGAGACACCGCCCTGCGCACGAGTGGGGGAACTTGGACTCGAGGATCTGGATATCGACTTTCCCTTGAATGAGGAGGAAGTGGAACTGGCGCGGCGCGGCGAGATCGGTGATCCTACGCCACAGGCTGAGGGGGCCGATTCAGCGGACAAGCCGAAGCCTTGTGAGCATTGGTGGAACTGCGGGGTGAATGGGGAGCATCAGTGGGCGTGCTGCAATAAGAAATGTCTGAAGTGGTATCCTGGTTCTACGCCTTGGATTCGCCCGAAGTGTCTTCCTGGACAGTGACATATCCTGGGGAATACCGTTGGACATGTTATGGGGGCAACTCTATGGTTTACTTCTTGGCTGGATGTCTATGATATGGGATATGGAATGATTCTGTATTCGATGTAGTATTAACTATCCAGTAGTCTGCTTGCCGGTCTCGCGGACGCAATCAACCGATTGAATGCCACCTGGGCAGTATTAAGTTACATTCGAATACGTAGTCCATGTGGACGTTTCTCATTCCAGTAAGATCCCAGTCCAGTAATCCTCATGCCAGTAAAGTCCTTATGCCAGTAAGATTCTCGTGCCGGTAGAGTGGTCGTGCCAGTAAAGTCCCCATGTCAGTAAAGTCACAATAAGATCAAAGGGTAAGTCGGCCATGTCGCCTACTCCGTCTCAGTATCACTGCCACTTCCGTCGGAGCCATTCTCGCCCTCATTGTCGGTGCCAACAAACTCACTGCAATCGATACCGAGCTCCAGCGCGCTACCAACAGCGAGGGGATGATAGTACATAGCGAGGGGGATGATGTTATCGCGAATGAACATGCCGACACGAGCATCGGCCTCCATCATCTCACTTTTGGCCTTGCCCTGCTCAGTGGTACTGGTTCCACCAGACAGCTTTCTAGTGAGCCAATGAAAGAAGGATCTACCCTCACGACCAGCAGTGAGACCATTGACGAGGTTGGCCAGCTCCTTCCCGTCTTTTTTCCAAACAATGCGGTCACCACGCACCTGGGTCACCTTCGGGTAGCGTTCAGGCTCATAGTTCTTCGCATGGAAGAATGACTTGCGGATGACGCGGTTCTGGAAGAACTTGTTCTTGGGAAAGTGGAAGATAAGCGAGAAGTCGAATCCCTGGGCCCACTCGACCGTGATATCATGGATCAGGTACATAGCCTTGCGGTCGAGCTTGCTGCAGAGAGAGCGGGTGTTGCGGTGACGCCGAAGCATCACGGCCCAGAACTGGGTCTGGAAGCCTACCTCGTCCTCGTGAGCGAGGTCGTCCGCGAGGCCGGTCATGACAGCGGAGCGCGTTTTGTAAAGATCTTTATTCAAGCCATAGTGGCGACGCTTGAGCTCATGCAGATCGCGAAGGAAGCGTGCAGAGGCGTCAGATTCAGCTACACCGATTCTCTGGACCTCCTTGACCTTCTCAAGGACTTCAGGCGGGATGTCCTTGAACTCCATGTCGAGCGTTCTGATTCTAGACATCTTGACAGATGCTTGGAGCTTGGAGCTTGATGATGCGGGTTACCGGTGTTGGGAGTGAGGCTTTTGAATGAAAAGTGTGGATAACAGACTGTACGAGGTGTTTTGGGGTGAGAGATGCAGTGTGTGTTTGTGGTGACTCTCGCTTGCTCTGTGCTTCTGCGTTTACATATACTGTGATGGAGAAATGAAGGGCCGGCGCCGGGTTTCCTAATTCGTGCAAAGCGAGGGCTTTGTGATAATCTTGTGATCGTGGTCTGTTTTTTTTTCGTCTGTTGTTCTGCTGAGGGCGCGTCATTCACTGGTTGTCTGGGCGCTGGGCCTGGCTTCTATTTCTTCTGTGTGTTACTACTGGATATCTGCACTTTCTGTCTTGTATGTTAGGAGGTTGTGTTATACTAGATGGTGTTTTGCTTGTCATCCTATCTCTATAGATGTTTTATAGTTAGTATACTAGATTGTGCCTACTCTGTATGTTTAATGGCGGATCATAGATTACAGGTCTACAGTCTGTTGTATTAGGTTCATGACATTTTTTACCTTCCTGGTTTGAGGATTATAAATATTGTCAATTCTCTGGGATATCTAGAGGTTGGAGTGGATACTTGTACAGCAAATCTTTGACTCGTTCACTGAACCATTCACTCTCACTATGACATTGGTTTATCCTACTAATTCGGATCGAAAGGCTTTTACAGATTATATTCATTTTCATGTAGGATGACAGTTCATTTCGTAACATTGAAATGGCATAATTATAAAGTTCAACCTGGCATAATGATCACAAACTACTGTTATATATTAGCACAGGAAGCTCGGTTATATGGCGTGCAAGACTGCCAAGTCTAATGGATCTAGAAGGTAAATTGTAGAAGCTTCTATCAGACGAAAAGAAGTTGTAGCACATGGATTTACTGAATTACATGCCCATCTTCAAGGATTCTTTAACCTGATATATTTCTCGTACACTTTATTATGCAGTGAACGTATATACCACAACAAATTATAATTATCTTGTCAAATTCTTGAAACCAAACATTCTCGTTATCAGACTGCGCAAAGAGGCCCGTACTCTTTACCTGGCAAACGCTTTTGCTCATACTTCTCGCTTCCCACGCATGTCGGGCAGTAGAACATATTCTCTGAATCATACTTTTGCTTGATATGAGACAGACGCTGATAATTTGTGCCATAGAAGTCGGCAGCCCAGTCAGGGTCATTTCGATCGGCCTGGTGAAGTCAGTCATCTGAAGTTCGTCTACTTGAACTACACTTACCTCGTTCATATAGCTCCCCAGCCCGGGAGTCAACGCTTTCATCGCGCCGCCCTTCCTATACGTGATATCATGCTTGACAGCTCTTGCGGTGACATTATCGGCGCTATCAGCCCAGCCTCGTGCCACGACGTTGACCATGTACGTGGAGCGCCAGGCGGGGTTGACGCCGGAATAGCGGTCGTGTCCGTCGGTCAAAACCTTTCCTCCGCCGACCAGTTCGACACTGTTGAGTGTGTACTCTTCTGGGGCACCGGCGATGACACTGATCATTCTCCGGAGCGATTTGCGGTCGCGGGTCAAGGACCTTTTGTCGAACATGCGTGAGCTCAGGGCAGAGTTCGCCGAGCCCCCTGGCTGGTGGGCCCCGGACATGGCGCGATAATAGGCTGGATACGTTGGGAACTGCATATTCTGGACTGAAACAAACAGCGAGGTGCCATTGTATCTCTGCAGTTTCTGCAACAGCGGTGCGAATGCCTTCTCCGCCTGTTCAGCGGATTTACCCATAGCTGCCACTGCGTGGACATAGCCGACCGTAGCATTACCAAAGATTGTTTGGGGGCTATTGATAACCATGTTCCATAACCAGAGAAGCCTGCGTCAGAGATTGTCGGGTATTCAGCGTGAATGTCCGTGATGGCCTCCAGCAGTGCATCGGTGTTGTTCCCCAATGATTGGATCGCCAATGACTGGGCCACAACTGGTTTCGACGGATACGCCTTGAGAGTCATGGAGAGAGCAACTCCGTAGCTGCCCCCACCACCTCCGCGGATAGCGAAGTAGAGATCGGGGTTTTGACATGCGTTGGCAGTCACGACAGTACCGTTTGCTAACATGACTTGTGCTTCAAGAACCTGGTCTGCCGCTAGACCGTAGTCGCGACTGGCTGGGGAATGGCCACCTCCTTGTACGTAACCACCGATGCAGCCGACAGTCTAGTAATATTATATTAGCTTTATAGTTTGCGCAGTGTTCAGGGGACAACTTACAGGGTCTCCTCCGCCGACGATAGTCAGATTACGTTTAAACGCCTCCTTGTAGACGTCTTCCCAGATATAACCACCGGCGATAGTGAACGCCGACCCCGTCCAGTTCGTGTTTTTGCAGTTATTCGAAGAAGTATACTGTTCGTGATAGGTAATCCCTTTCTGAATATACTTGATCCAGATCTGCAACGCACCGTATCCCTCGCTCCTGGAAGAAAATGAGTCACGAATGCCCAACCCAATGCGACAGACTGAACACTTACTTTCCCAGGATGTCATGACCTGTGTTCCTCACCACCAGACGAATATTATTCTCCTTTGCAAAACCCATCCCCGTCGCCAGTTCATGTGGCTCCGTCGCATTGACCGTATACAGCGGCGCCGGACCCAACGTACACGTCCCTGGTCGCTTCCCAGAGCTAAGATCTACCGGCGGGCAGTTGTCGTCGGTCGGGTATACGTATCCCACCGGTTCGGAGGACTGAAAGGTGGAATTGTACCACTGGGAATAAACGTAGGCGCATTTTTCTCCATCCTGATAAGGGCCGGGATAGCAGGAAATCGCAGGAGGAGTGTTCTCGATCAGCTTTCCCGATACGGAGCTGTTCAGGGCATTCCAGGTATCAATTGCGGGCCAACATGCGCCTCCTGGGGTCTGTGATAGTCAGAATATCAGTTGGCGACTATGATGATAATAGGTCACTCACGCATTTACAAGACTGTTGGGCACTGGCATAAGTCAATCCCGCGAGGGCTAACAGTGACCACATTGTCAATGGTACAACACCCGGTCGCAGAGAGAAGGATGGTCAGAGTCGAATTGAAAAAAGCAAAACTGTTCCTTCGCCTGTCAACGGATAATAAACTGAGCGAAATTAATATCTATTGAACTGTTTAATACGAATATGGCAACTGTGCCGTCCGGCCTGTCCGAACCCTCCGCAATTGCTCGGGTATAGACGCACTAACGTGGCCAGCGAGGATCCGTTTCTTGTCCGTTGGTCTGGGCAATTTCGGTGGCCCCAAGTTAAATTAGCTGACAGTTCTGTACTACTGTAGCATCCAACATTCTTGGCACTTGGTAGGGTCCAAATGTTTGCTATTGCCATTTTTAACTTGCTTCATGGTTGATCGCGTCTTGAACCATTGGCTGGTGCTCACCTCTATCAGCATCAGCATGAAGTATTCGTCAAGTCAACGGTTAATTTTCAACAGCCGGCAGCAGGCACATCGTAGAGAGCTTAGCTAGCCCCACATTTAGTGAGCACTACTAGTAGCTGTGACAGGGATTCTGAAACCATTCAATTAGCTACTGTAGGGGCGGAAAATGAATGTGGAATAAGCCTGTAAAACATCCTGCAGAATGGCCCAATAAGTAACTACTATTATCGCTGACGAGATATTAACCCCAGTAAATATCACCACCGTATGACTTGATATATAATGAAAGCCCCCTTTGTGCCTAAGCTTCCCGGACATGCTCCATAACTATCGAAATGAGTAGTTCCACTGCTCCCCAGGGTATGGCAGCCCACGTGTCAGCCACTAAGCTCATCGCCATAACCTGGACCGGTGTAGCTCTGGGTCTAGTCTTTACAACTATGCGGGTCGTTATTCGTGTCCGTAGAGCGCACGGAATCCTAGTTGACGACTACTTTGTCATTGTAGGGCTGATACTTCTGATCACCAACGCAGTCCTGCAAACCATACAAACTCCACATATCTATTCTATGCTCTTCGGGGAGAACATCGTCCATCATACAGTCCTCTACACGCGCTATGAGTTCATTATTATTGGACTTTTCTGGTCCGTTCTCTGGAGCATCAAAGGTTCTTTCCTCGCCCTGTTCTGGTCCATCACCGCCGGATTGCCCGGATACCGTCGCGCATGTCTAGCCACCGGACTATTCGCCTTCTTGTCATATGGAGGCTGTTGGTTCGCTTCAGCTTTTACATGCCATCCTGCGACTGATTACTTCAAGTTTGGTAGTTATCTTTCACTTCACCAGACAATAACGGAAGGGAATAAAACAGACTAATGAAGAACAGGGAAATGCACCAAGCCAATCGACCGCAAAGGTTCCATCATATCCATCAGCTACAGCACAGCAGTGGACATTCTGACAGATTTAATAAGTATTT
Organism: Aspergillus avenaceus; assembly: GCA_009193465.1. Taxonomy (NCBI): domain Eukaryota; kingdom Fungi; phylum Ascomycota; class Eurotiomycetes; order Eurotiales; family Aspergillaceae; genus Aspergillus; species Aspergillus avenaceus. The sequence goes on along the minus strand of ML742119.1, from coordinate 11,029 downwards.
CTCACTGATCCTTCTACCAAGGACGAACGTCTGACACAAACAATAGTAATGTATATCCCGCTCCATCTCCTCCATCGGGCAAAGATTACCCTGCGCCAGAAGATCTCCCTCGGGTTCATCTTCAGCATCGGCTGCTTTATCATCGCGACGGCGATTGTGCGCGCTGTCCAAATCACTGACAAGGCGTATACGGACCCGGTCGGGTTGGCGGTTTGGGGGGTTGTCGAGTCGTCCGTCTGTATGTTTTTCTCCCGTTTCTACTCCCCGGCACAAATATAGTTTGCGTGTTTGTTTGAGGATGAGCGTTGACTGCATGGCATTTCAGCAGTGATAGTCGGCTGTCTTCCCCCGTTGAAGACGTGGGTTTCCCGGTCCGAGCGAGAGTATGTGTCACGGAGTCAGGGTGCGACGAGGATTCAGTCTCTGGCAGGGAGTGAAGAACCACCGTTGCCGTTAGAAGATATGAAGTTGTCTATTGACGAGAGTGGTCGCGTGCGGATGACGGGGAGTCAAAATCGAGTGATCTTGAATGAGAGATCCAGCAGGTTAGTGACTTCCGACTGATAGTTACTTGTGTCGTTTGTTCTTTGGTGCTGCGGTCTTGAAGCTAATCGTGGTTTATATAGTGTCATGTAACGGTCTTATGATTTACGACTTATGAAAGCTAATGTGTTGTTTACTATGGCTAATGTACACTTCATGAATATTCAAAGTTATATGGACTACTAATACATTGATTAACAGTACAGAAATGATGTACGATGAAAAGGCTATTACGCGGACAAATATGAAGACAGAGCTATTGAGATAATCAATCCAATGACCGAAAGTCATTTACTTCCCTCTGGCTCAGGATCTGCTCTTCCGAGAACCAATCTCCATGCATGCCGTACGGTACTCGCTGCGGCAGTACCACCTTCGCAGTGACATCCCTCATATTCCGAGCATCAATAATCCAAAGCTCACTGCGAGCTGTGGCTGGTGCGTCGCCATTGACATCTAGCTGGGACTCATCAAACACATACGTAACGAGCCACCCGTCGTCCTCCGACGTGCCGTCAATCCGAGGCACAAAAGAGCACTCCTGAGCGTACCATCCGTACGGCAAAGCAAATACCTGGATGGGGTCGTCCTTGTCATTTGTAGCGAGGATCTCGTTGATGGACCGCTTGTCCACGCATCCGGTCACTTGGGCAGGGCTTAGTATTTCGGCTTGGTCCAGTAAGCGCTGAACGTCGATCTTGACCAGACAATCAATCTTGACGCTGGACTTCTGAACCGCAGCAAAGTTACCTTGGGTCATAGAACAGCCGTAGACGAACCGCGCAGGTGTCATTTCCAGATGGTGTGGGATATGTGGAAATTCGAACGGGATAGCAGACAGTGCCCATTGCTGGGTGATTTGCTTGGGTCCGTCGGCCGGGAACTGGTAGTAGTATAGCCGGCATTCAGGAGCTGGCGAACTGGCCTGTGGCGGCGCGTCAAGGTTTCCCATGTGGTAGAGAGGAGCAGCGTTATTCATACGGCAGACAAGCAAATTGACCCGCGTTCCCCAGGGGACAGCTTCGTCCCAGGTGTTCACGGTGTGGAGGACGCAGCAGGGATCGGTCTCGTACCACTGGATCTGAGCCGGGCAGTAGCGAGGAAACACGCCGAAGCGTGTCTGGCCGTGAGGATCATAGGATATGACCGGCCTGTTGTGAGAGATATTAGATGGGTGGAGAGCCAGGGGCGGATCGATCATGACGGTGTGTTTATGGGATACTCCAAAGTCATGTAGTAGCTTCCCAGAGGTGAAGCCGGGAACGGGCTGGTTGAGGTACGGCGCATGCTTCGCTGACCATCCCGGCGCGACGATTGAATAATGCACAAAAGGAAAGATGAAGGTCGAGTGGAACAGCAGCAGTTCTCCGGTTTGATGGTCAATATGGGGCTATCTTGTTAGCTTAAGCATATCGGTCCATGGAACGCAGGACATACATGCGCTGTTGTCATCTCTTTACAGAACCCCTCGACACTAGGGCCCCCAAAATGCGACCCGTCTATGTCGGTCTGTGGCTCTCCTTCCGCCCTGTTTCCCTGAAACCATCCCACCGTCTGCAGCGATGGGAGATAGACTCTCATCGGCGGACCCACATCATTCGTCGCCAACACGCGTCCGTCATGGTAGATCAGATTCGTATTTGCTGTGCTGATGCGCCGGATCGGGCGCGCAATGAGATTCATAATCGAAGCGAATATCACGGCCAGAGTGCGTATGAGTCCCAGCGCAAGCCGCAGCTGCGGGACAACGGGCTTCAGCAACGTTGTTACACTGGCTGTGATCGGACTAATCAATGGATTCTGGGCCGTCGCGCAGTGCACATCGGTCAGGATGTACCGGTTCGAGTACATCGGCCGCACCCCCGACGAGTTAGAGATGCGCTTGAAGAACACCCCGGAGAGCATCCCGTCACCGTCGAACCAGTGCAGGTCGCTATGGGCATCATCCTGCAACGCATTACTGCCGTTACGGACGTATTGTCCGCCGACGAACTCCGCCGGGATAGTACCTTCAAACTCGCATGGATGCGCTTGTTGAAAGGTATATATGGGGGCGTAGTTCCCAGAGAAATACCTGCCTCATTGCATTCGTTAGCTTACTATCTCTCCTCTGATGTAGAAACATACGGGTGTTTAACCTTTCCCTCCTTCTCAACATCAACCATTGTGCAATACTATTGAATCATGAAACGAATAAAGCCAAGAAAGTGTTCTACGTCAGCCAGTCAAGGTATCAACCTCTCACCTCTCATGCGGAATATATATGCAACATATAGATCCAACCGAGCAGTCAAACTCAAATCCGGCATATGAAATCATACAGACCCGTGGACCTTGTTTCGGAATTGCTACAACTGGGAAGTGCTTGGCACACGCGAACCTTCCTACCTTTGGTGTACCATTACCTTGAGTTGCTGAAACAGATGGTGGATCCACACGCCACGGTCTTGATCGATTGTCTATGACATCTATGACTTTGATCTGCCCGCCCGCCCAATTATTTGAACACAGAATTTAGAAATCTCTCCGAAGTACAGGCCATATTTTGGAGAATTCTAGATTCTCAATAAAACTAAAAGTTCATCCCAAAGGCAAAATACACGTTCGCAAGAGCAGTAGGTTAGGTTTAACACAAACTGCTATGGCCCGCCCAGTTCGCCCCCGGAAGTAAAATAACTTTCTATAAACCCAAGTCCCTGTTTACTCCCAAAGCACATACAGGTTTCAAGTTGGAACTGATTATCCAGTCCTAAGCAACTGTTCTTCAAACCATGGGTTTCGCCTACGCTCAAGTGTCAGTGCGCCTCAAGTTCAGAAATGCAAATCTAACCTCACCAGCCACCTCAACTACAATCTGCCCGTAGCCTTGTTCTTGACAGCTCTCTACGGACTGTTCATGACTACCCGGGACTGGCAGAAGCTACTGACTCTGGTTTTCGTATGTTACAATCAGCCATTAACTTAGAGACCAACTAACAACGTAGATCGCAACGACGACCACCATACCATGGGACTCGTACTTGGTACGTCACCGTATCTGGACATATCCCCCAGACGCGGTGATAGGGTGGACATTATGGTCTATTCCGATCGAGGAAGTCTTCTTCTTTATCATCCAGACTTATAACACTGGCTTGGCGTATGGAATATTAACCCGCCGGCTGGTCCTGCCGGCGTATCTACGGACAGCACCATGGATGTCAAAGACCATCGGAGCTCTGGTAATCACACTAGCTACTATCGCAGCCGGTGCGGCAGTCCACCACGGCGGCAGGGGTGTATATCTGGGCCTTATAGTCGTCTGGTCCGGCCCGTTTCTTCTCATCCAATGGTAAGATGCAAGTATAGAAACACTCGACCCGTCTAACCCGACCAGGCTATTCTCGTCTAGCTTCATCCTCGCATTACCAAAAAAGGAACTAATAGCGTCCATAATGATACCGACCACATTCCTCTGCGCGGTCGACACTATCTGTCTAGCACGAGGCACATGGGTGATTGAAAAAGCCACGAAACTAGACATCCAGCTCCACAGTCTAGACATAGAGTAAGCCCTCCTCCTACCATTAACCAACAAAACTAACACACACAAGAGAAGCAATCTTCTTCCTCACCACAAACACAATGATAGTCCTAGGTCTAGTCTCCATCGACCACGCACTCGCACTCTCAGACAGCCAAACCGCGCAGTCTAGCGTTCTCGACAACCCCCCATCCTATATCCACATTCTAGCCCGGTTCCTCTCCTCCCGGGACTACAATCCAGCCTTCTCCGAATCCCTAGCCAAAGCAACAGAGATCTTGAAGACATCAAGCCAGAGCATGTACACGGGCAGCGCGGTATTCCAGGGCCCGTTACGAATCGACCTCATCTTCTTGTAAGCCATAGCCTCCCTCATCACATCAACAATCTAATGAAAGAAGATACTCCTTCTTCAGGGTAATAGACGACCTAGTCGATACCGCTTCAGACACCGATACACCCAGAATAATCAAGCAGTGCAACGACCTCCTCCAGACCAAGTTCTCCGCACCATATACACCACTACAAGCTAAACACGCCACACCCCCAGATCTACTCGCAGCAATCGACAACCTCCCCGTCTCCCGACTCAACCTAGACCACCTCCAAGACACGCTAAAAGGCTTCCAAATAGACACATCCTTCACCAACCCAACTACCTTCCCGATATCCACGGAAAAAGACCTAGACAGGTACTCGTTCCACGTAGCTAGCACAGTCGCCTCGTCCATTCTAGAGCTTATATCGCACCATTTCCCAACTCACCCATCCACTACCACCCTCGACGATGAAATTCTCCCCGCGGGCCAGAAAATGGGTCAGGCGTTACAGTACATCAACGTCGCGCGGGACGTCGCGCAAGACGCGCGCATTGGGCGAGTCTATCTCCCTGCCTCCTGGTTGAAATGTGAGGGACTCTCATCTGCAGATGTACTGGCTTCGCCTCGCGATCCGAGGATTAATAGAGTGCGGGCCAGGGCGCTGGACAGAGCGGATGAATTGAGCGCTTGTTCGCGGGACCAGATACTCAAGTTGCCTGGTGAAGTCCGGGGTCCGTTGCTAGCCACCGTTGACAGTTACCTCGAGATAGGGTGTGTGTTGAGATCTAGAAAACATATGCCTAGTGAGAAAGTGAGGGTACCGCTTTGGAGACGGTTATGGGTTGTTTACCAGGCTATGTTATAGTAAATAAGTAATACTACTTAGTTATTTATAGATGAGATAGCTTCACATCCACATCCAGAATGATATCAAGACCACCATTACAGATAGTAACACAGCTAGAATCCCACTCCTTGAGCCAGTACTATTCCAATCCTGCACAATCAATCGAGTGACGAGCTTACTCCCCGCCAGACAAACAGGCACGCCTGTACCCGGGTGCGTGCTAGCCCCGACAAAGTACAACCCCCCAATCCGGGGATGTTTCATCTGCGGCCTGAAGCACAAGACGTTGAAGAACGAGTGCGAGAGACCGAGTATCGCCCCGCGGTCGAGATTGAACCTCTTCTCCCATGTAACCGGTGTGTGGACTATTTCGTGAACTATCTTTGATCGGAGACTGTGCAGTCCGGTGCGTGATTCTATTATGTTGAGAACCTTGTCTCGCGTCCGGGTGACTAGGTCATTCCATTCTTCCTCGGTCTGGGTTGGAGTGAGATGGCCGACGGGGACTAGTACGACGACTGTTTCTTTGTCGCACGGTGCAGCAGAAGAATCAATTCTACTGGGAACGTTCACGTAGAACGACGGATCATTCGGGATCTGGTGATGGGCGAATATCGCATCGAAGCTCTCCCTGTACTCGTCTGCTAGGAAGACGTTGTGCGTTTGCAGATACGGTAGTGACTCGCTAAAACCCCAGAAGAATGAAATGCTGCTGCATGATGCCGGGCGCTGTTTTAGCTTCCTCGATTGAGGTGAAGGTGGTAAGAGCTCGTTGTACGCGTAGACCAAGTCCGCGTTTATGACGACTGTGTCTGCGTGGAGTTCTGTCCCTGATGCTAGACGGACGCCGGTTGCTGAGCCAGTGTCGCTTAGGAGGATGGACTCGACGGGGCTGTTGAGGATGTATTTCACTCCTGATTTCTCTCCGATGCGGGCTAGGGCTTTCAGGACCTGCGTTTATGATGGGTTACTGGGTTTGAGCTGGTCACTGGGTGGATGAGAGACGAACTGTGTTGAATCCGCCGCTGGGATACCATATTCCGTCTACGGTTTCGATGTACTGCAGGAGTGAATATGTGCTTGGTGCTGCGTACGGACTCATACCGAGGTACATGGTTGCGAAGGTCCAGACGCGACGCATTTTCTCAGAGAGGAAGTACCGTGACGCGCGCGAGTACGTGCTTTCCCATGGGTGCAGTGAGACTATCGACTTTAATACATCCACGCGGAGCATGCTTAGCAGACTGGGAAATGTCTTGCGTAGCACATGTCTCAGCGACAGGTCGTAGTGCACGCCTGCCTCTCTTAAAAAGGCACAGAACCGGGGAAACCCATCCACGCCTTCATAGCGCTGTATCATGGCCCGCAGACGGGACAGGTCAGTCGACAGCTCCACAACATCCCGATCAGCGAACCAGATACAGTAGTTCGGTTCACATTTCAGTAGTTCAACACCCTCCTGTTCCAGTGAGGAGCCGAGATCGCGGAACGTCTCGTCGAAGAGCTCGCGCATCATGAGCAGCGACGGGCCCTGGTCGAAGCGCTGGGCTGGTTAGATGGGATTTGCAGGTCGGGGAGTCCTACGTAGCCGTCTTTGTGGATGAGCGAGCATCGTCCTCCTATGAAATCGTGTTTCTCGATCACCTTTACCTCGAATCCCTGCTGGGAGAGTCGGGCTGCGGTGGCTATGCCTCCGGCGCCGGCGCCTGGGGAGTTAGATTTGTTCTTTGTGAGATGTGAAGACGTACCGACTATTATCACCGACATTGTCTGTTGCTGTTACTGCTACTGTGAAGTGAGAGCGTTCACAGCTGTAGTTTAGATAGTTTGCGGTTCTATGGTTCGGTGAACCTTGTTTATCTATGACGTTTATAGTATAGACTTTAGCATCCCTGCATTAAGGTTTTGTGATTTGTATGGTGATATCACCAAGTACAGTGGTATCGGTGGAGATTAGTATGTTGACGGTGCAGTTAAAATAAGCAAAGCACCGGAATTAGTCCGGTGCTTATGAGCCATATCGCCCAATCAGATCTCGCATGTCGTTTAGCATCCTGTTGTTGTTAGCTTGGTTCAGGTGCGGTCTACAAGACATACTGGTCTCTGAGATGTTGGTTGTCCGGGAATAAAGCCGAGACGTGTGTGTTGAACCGCCTGTCCACGTTAGTCTGAATAGTGTATTTATAATAATACCCACAGCTTGTATAGATCCAGCCGTCCGTCGTAGTCCTCTCTGGGCTCGGATATTTCATTATAAGCGTGGTACGCTGTTAAGTATTCAGGCCCGAACCCGTTGCACGTCGGTCGCCATTGGCCGAATTCGTCTGCGAATGGAGTCAATATCTGTGCATACTCTATGATACGTGACTGACACTCATTATGCGCATAGAACGAACAAGCATCAAAGATCAAAGGCTCATTCGACGGCACATCAACGCCCGAGTTGGCATACCACAGATCACCATGCACCAAAGCCGGCTTCACGACTCGCCCCCCAGTTTCAAGCGGTCTCAGCAGACGAGGAATCACTCGGTCAAACAAAACCGGCACAAGAGTCTCAAACTCAGGATGTCGACCTTTCGCTCTGATCTCATGATCAAGCGCGCATCTCATATTCCCAGCAAAAAACACCTCCCAGCTAGACTCCCAGTCATTTCTCTGCGGCAGATTCCCGCTGTACGTCGTGACATGGAACCCAAACTTTCCAGTAGGTGATATACTCTCCCGATGCAGCGATGCTAGACCATGTCCTAGGTCATGCGGGTCTGGTTTATGGCCGCTCATGTCGCGGTACTCGCATAGGAAGAAATGCGTGTTTTTGGCCTCGACACACGTTCCCCAGGCAAGCGGCTTCGGGGCGAAGTATGGTGAAGTCGCGTGTATCGCTTTCATGGACTCGTATTCGCCGCGTACCATTTCATAGCCCTTACCATGGCACACGAGTTTGATGAAGTATGCTTGTGGCTGGCTGTTGACGGGTTGGATATCTATGCGGCCGGTGTAGGTCCAGAAGCTGAAGCCGTGGCGCTTGATAGAGACTATCTTACAGTCTTTTGGGAGCTCTGGGATATGTCAGTTCTGTAGTGGGATTGTCAGGGCCTACAAACCAGCAATTACGGCCGGGTCTATTGCGCAATCGTCGAGGCCAGTGGCCTGGTTATCCAAGGTCGACATCGCGGAGCAGATGGTATCATTGAAGTAAAATGAAGCTGTCGAGAATGTGGAGAAAGATTCTTGGCAAACGAAGACTAACCCTAAGGCCTCCGCCCGTATATAAAATGCGTACAAACATAAATCTGCCTCCTCGTCCCCTTAAACTCCGCCCTGACCTTCGCAAACAGCCCCCGACACTGCTGCTCCGTCCAGCCCAGAACCCGCGTAAACACAGCAAGAGACAGCGGCTCGACCGCCTCCACAGTCTGCACCTGCATCCACTGGCCCAGCTCCTTCAGCGCCGGATTCCGCGGCCAGAGTCCAACCGGCGTCTTCAGGACGTGATCCTGCACGTCTACGGACCCGGCTGCCTTGAGCTTCCCGGATAGTTCCTCGGTGACGTCCATTGGCTTCCCGAACGTGGCCATCCCGTCTACAAGGTGCCGGTTCCACTGCCGGATACTAGAGTCGTCGGGGAGGTCGCCGTCTTGCGTGTGGAACTGTACCTGGAACTCTTGGACCTCGATGTATCCGTCTGGCCTGGTATGTTGGAATGCCTGGCGGAAGAGCCGATCCCAGTCGGCGATGCTACCGACCATGTTGCGCTGGTGGATGTAATCGAATGTGCCGTGTTCGGGATACACCTAGTGGGCTTCGACGTCGTCGACGACGAATCTGCAATTCGGCGGAACCCTGCACATATCAGAACCCTGCGTATCCATACTAATTCCAGTAATTACCACTGCGCCTGGATCGGGCTCAAATCCACCCCCAGAACCTCAGCGCTGGGAAACTCATCCGCGATATCGACAGCGTAGATGCCCGTTCCCGTCCCGATATCCAGGATGCGCTGCGGCGACTGCGAGATTGGAGCTTTGTAAAGCCCTCCTCCCAGCATCAGACGGTAGATATGATGGAGCATGTCCATGCGGTCCTGCTCCGTTTCGTCGTTCGGGAAGAGGTACTGCCCCTGTCGGAAACCATGGTATCGGCGGCCGTTCTCATATACGTAGTTGTGTATAAAGCTGGAAGCGAGAGATGTGGTCAGCGATGAGGTATCGTCGTCGCCGAGCGCAGAGTCGGTGTCGGGGTGGCTGTCGGCTTCGATTGTCGCTTCTTCCAGGGGGATTGTCGCCATTCTGACAATTATAAGAGAACTGTAACTGGACAAGGATTGTTGCTGGTGGATGTCCTCGCTAAATACCTTCCGCGGGAAGCGTTGATCGGCATAATGGACTGTATTATGAGCTAATAAGCGTCGTTTCATTCCTTTCGGGTGACGGGAAGGAGGTTCCGAGTGCCTTATACTGAGGATGTAATCCAACGGTTTGACCTCGTGTTGTCAGAAGTACTTTTCAGAATTAGTGAAATGTAGCATCATGGATGAAGGGAATAATTGGGAAGTCTTGGAAACAACGCCATAGAGATGTAGTATCTATATGACCTGACATTATCCAGCGCTTAAGCCCTAATATATGCCGTACAAACAGCCCGTACGGTGCCACATTCGACGCAGGAACCTTTCTGTATTTACTCATCATTCTCTCTTATATTGTTTGATCAGCATGTTATCTAAATCATACTCAATGGCAGATAGTTTTCTGTTTCCGATTACAGCCAAGTTGTAACCGGGCAAGCCCTATATTGAATACTACCAATGTAATAGTATGGAAAGAATATACTTTCGATCCTCTTTAGAAATATCTATAAACAAGGTATCACTAGATCAGAAAGTGCACGCACTAATCATGGTCTATACAGCAATTAGTACATTCTAGGTTGTCATCCAGCTAGGTTATCCATAATCCGAAGGATACAAGTTTACCCACTAAGACTTACCATTTCACAATAAAACACTAATCTCAAAGACAAGCAAATAAAAAGAAATCAAATAAAAAGAAATCAAATAGAAAGAAAGAAGAAAGTATTTTAGAACATTCTGCCTAAGGCATACATCACATGACCTTAACCACTCCGCATCTCAACCTCAGTGTCACTGACTCACAACAACCACACAATTGCTTCAAACCCAATTGATCCAAAAAACACAAGAAACAGTCAAAATGTTCTCATTCTTCAAACGCGACACCCCCCAACCAGACCAACAACAACAACAACAACAGCAACAACCAAAACCAGCCCAACCCCAAGAATCGGAAATAAAACTCATAAACCCCCAAACAAAATACAAGCTCCTATTCGGCGGCCTCACCTTCTTCGCCTTCTCGTTCTGGATGACCCGCCGCGCCCTGAATAAGCGCTACCTCGCGTCCATCCCCCCCTTCTACACGTCGTCGCTGTACCACAAGCCGAAAGTGAATGGCGGCGCGGACGCCTTCGAAGCGCTGAATCTGGCCACCCTGAATGTGCTCTCGCTCGGCATGGCGGGGACGGGGGGCGTCATGTGTGCGCTTGATGTGAATGGGATCGAGGATATGAGGGCTTTTGTGAGGAAGGGGTTCTACGGTGATGGTGGGGGGTTGTCGGAGGCGGATGAGGAGTTGGAGAGGAGTGTGGAGGAGTGGGTTGGGAATGTTCTGGGGGAGAAGTTTGGGGTCGAGTTGAAGAGGGAGAAGGAACTTTCTCGAAAGGATTAGGGGGTTGTTTTCTTTTCTTTTCTTTCTTTCTTTTTTTTTTTTTTTT
>ML742118.1:0-90694 GCA_009193465.1 Aspergillus avenaceus | reverse complement strand
AAAAAAAAAAAAAAAAAAAAAAAAAAAAAAAAAAAAGTTCAAGGAGGGGAAAGGAGCAAGGATTGGAAAAGACAAGAAGATACCTGACACAGTTTAGTTACTAGACTAGGCACAGCTATTCAAGTCAGGTACAGTCAAATCAGTAATCCAAATACTTTTTGGTACCTTGTCCCTTATGGAGCTAAATTGTAGGGAACCAACTAAACCTGCTGCCACATACATATATGATGGACATCTGAAGCCCGGACAGTCAAATTCTGATTTGGATTTCTCATGCTTTGATGTTTCAATTATTATCTTGAAACACATTATTAGTTTATCATTTATATTATTTTATTTTCTATTATTTTTTGTTTGGTTCATTTCATCTCCTGCGGTTCTTAAACTCCCCTCTCCACACCCTCCGACGACTACACTTCACTGGTATTATTCTACCAATAGGAAATCACCTCCCCTTTTGGGCAAAGCCTCAGCTCCTCCATTGTATTATAATCTGTTTCCACTTCCCATCGTTCCCTGAACTTTTTTTTTTTTTGCCTCCGCCACAACTGAAGAAGGAAAGGTTTAAGATTACGGACTACAAGCCAGGATCAAGTCTTAAAGGAGATTTGCGAGAAGATTTGTAAATCCAGTGAAACCAAAAAGAAGATAAACCAGAGGGAACCCACCTAACGATATAAAAGCAAAAGCATTTGGTTTTAATAAGTGAACAAAACAAAAAGGGAAGAAAAAGCAAAAAGAAAAGAGAGAGAGAATAGTAAGTGAACTTCTGCTCTATCATTTTTCTTGTCTTTACACCAAAACATTCCAAACATCCACCGATCATAAGGAGGAAGAAAAGAAGATACAGAAAAAGAAAAAGAGACAGGCAGAGACAGAGAGAGAAAGAGAGAGACAAAAACACAACATAATACAATACAACCCGAGACTAGGGGAGAACAAGTTCAATTACTTATTTTTCTGTTCCCGTTTCCCCCCAATTTGGATTGATTACGGGAATCCCTTCATCCCATCCGTTGCTCTCTCTCTCCTTAGTGTCTTGTCGGTTTCTCCCTTTTCTTCCCGCTACGAATCCCACTTGATGAAAGCTGATTTGCTTTTTCTCTCGTGTTATTTTTTTTTTTCTGGTTTTACTCGTGGTGGCTGTTACTTTTACAAAGTTCTTCAGCTTTCTCAGTGCCATTAGAATACCCGACAGGGATTGTTGATGTTTTTTTTATTTATTATTTTTTATTATTTTATTTGATTTGGTTAATTTCGCACCTGGTTGTTTTGAATGGAATTCTAACAGATCCAACCAGCATTCTCAACAGATCTCACCGTCAAGCCCGCAACTACTATCATCACTTTCAGACCGATCTATCCAATTCGTTGATTTGGGCGGATCCGCGGAAGAACAGACCAAAAAACTAAAGCGGTCGCCGTGTTCCGGCTTTTCTGCGTGCCGTTTTGGCGTGCGTGCTTTCCACACCCCCAATAATCTCCCGGGTCAACCAGCTCTTGCCTTACTTTCCAATCTCGAATCTTTGATCGATAACTTGTGTTTCTTTTCCTATCCTTTTTTTGCTCCCTCCCCTCACCACCACAACCGGTCTTTCAACTCGCCCAATTCCTTTTTAAAACACCTTTGGGCTTTTTGTATTCGATCCCGGGAAGTGGCGATCTCTTATTTTCTTTCTTTTTCTTTTTTTTCTTTTCTATATTTTTTTTTTTTTTTTTTTTTTTTTTTTTTTTTTTTTTTTTTTTTTTTTTTTTTTTTTTTTTTTTTTTTTTTTTTTTTCCTTTTTTTTTTTTTTTTTTTTTTTTTTTTTTTTTTTTTACGTTTCCCTCCTCACTTGTTGCTTTCCCCTTGAGGAGAAGGGAGAAAAAAAACTTTCCGAAAATTTGACACCTAAGAACACGGCATTGATGATCAAAACCATCACGAGGCAATTAAATCACCAGTTGTGAGCGGTTTCGTGCGTTCTTATTTGTCTGCATTTTTTTACTACTATTTCTTTCTTTTTTTCCCTCTCGCCAACCAGAGAACCCGACCCGCTGACCCGTCGGTGTATCGAGACTCTATTTTTCTCACACACCCCCCTCTCAAAAGTCGAGATTTTGGCCCACCTTCGACGTCGCCTTTCGCAGGTTGTCTTCGACTATTGAAATTCAGCCCTGTCCGGTCGCTCCTATGTTTGAGTAGTCCGTTCAGACTATTGGGATATTGAACGGGATTGTTGTGCGGTGGATATTTGTGCCCACATTCTTGAGTTTGGTTGTCTGTCGGGAATCCGTTTATTACAGCCGCCATGAGTTATCAGCAAGCGCAGGAGATGTATCACGACAATTCTGCGCGCTCTCCTGGCTCTCAGCGTCATCAGCAGCCATTGCATCGTCAGCCTTCGCGACAGTTTGACGCGTACGGTCCCATGCCTGTGAATCTGTACGATGACCCGATGGCCCGCTATGACACTGGCCGTCTGGAGCGTTTGAATCCATCCCTGCACAATAATTCGTATGCCTATGATCTTGCTGGCTCGCAGACTTGGAATCCAAATGGTTTTGCCAACCCTCAGGCTCTCGGGGCTATTCGTTCGACCTCTACCAGCCTGAAAACTACGTCTCGTCCGGGACGGGCAGGTTTGCCAACGGTAAGTAGTGTGTCGCATAAATCGCAAGCAATACCGGTGTGTGTTTTACTAACGGCTAAACTAGACCTGGCTTGATCAGCAGCCGGGTATGCCTAGTGCTTTTTCGAATCTCGGCCCCGGTCCTCTCCAAAGCAGTGCAATGCGCCCTGAAGCCTCAGCATCCTCGGAAACTGACGATGAGTTGATCCCGACGGCGATCGTTATCAAGAATATCCCTTTTGCGGTCAAGAAGGAACAGCTGGTGCAGTTGATGACGGAGTTGAACTTACCGTTGCCGTACGCCTTTAACTACCACTTTGACAACGGGGTATTCCGGGGTTTGGCGTTCGCCAACTTCACATCCGCGGAGGAGACAGCGACGGTTATTGATGTGCTTAATCACTTTGAGCTCCAGGGACGTAAGTTGAGGGTCGAATACAAGAAGATGCTCCCTCTCCAAGAGCGCGAGCGCATTGAACGTGAGAAACGTGAGCGCCGCGGCCAATTGGAAGAGCAGCATCGGCCAATGGCATCCTCCCAACTTCAGACGCAGAGTTCTATGTCATCGCTGACCTCTCACCTTCCCGCTACTTCTCCGTCTCCCGTCTCTCAGCGTGGTCAGAAGCTGGGTAAGTTTGGTGCGGTAGTTTCTGTGCCCTCCAACCCTGTCGCTAATGGTACATGCCAAACTGCAGAGGTCGATTTGAATGACAGCACTACACTGTCATACTATTCTCAACTTCTGCTGTTCAAGGAAGATACTGGTCGGGAGACGCTCATCTTCCCTTCGAACCTTTCTCCAGTGCACCGTCGCACTGTCCACACTCTTGCTCACAACATGGGGTTGGGACACGCTTCTCGTGGTTCTGGAGAACAGCGACAGGTACACGTCTTCAAGGTTGCCCCTGGCACCAATGTCAGCCCTCCGTTGTCGTCTATTCCTGCGGCCGTCCAGCCTGCCGAAACGGCTCGTCGCGGACTCAACCGTGCAGCCACGATTGATTTCAGCGAAGCGCGCAATGAAGGCCCCGGTCCCTATGGTACCCTTCGTTCGCAGGCATCCGGGTTCCTTGGTGTTTTGGACTCTCCTGGCAACTTTGGTAACGCGCAGAATCTGCGGGCGGCTAAGTCGTTTGCTGACTTGCGCTCTTACACCCCTTCGCCCGTGCCTTCCTCTGCGAGCTTCCCGGCTGCTCTGCAGTCGAACGGTGCACGCCTCCAGCATTACGATGGCGCCACCAGCGGCGCCTCGAACACCCCGACGCTTACGCCTGCGCCCTCCGGGTCGTCCTTGGGCATGCAACGTGACGACAGTTTGTTAGTGAACAGTCTCAGTAGCTTGTCTCTGGGAACTGGAATTGGTGGGCCTGGCTCCAGCCCACGGAGATTGCGGGGTATGTTTTCTTGGGAACAGCCGGAAAGTCAACCTTCCAGTGCTGGACCCATCGGTAGTAACCGATCCATCGGAGTTGGATTTGACGGTCAGTCACAGGAGCGCGTGCCAATTAGGCAGCCGAGAGGCCCCATGCCTGAGAAGGGTTCAGGTTTTCGACGCCAAAACGGACATCAATCACGTGGAAGCGACGAATTGCGAACCAACTCCGGTGTAGAGATCATCGTGGAGTAAAAAAAAAAAAAAAACAAAAACCTTGATGGGAGATGAAGACGACGAAACTTGTTAGATTGCTTTGCCGCAAGACGCATATGACTCTTATATCACGAGGCCTGATCCTGTTCTGCGATTATTGGCTTACGATTCGATGAGGGATGACGAGATGACACTCAACCAAGAGATCCACAAAAGAATTTCTCTGATCTAGCCAAGTTTTAGACGTTATTTTGGGGCAGCCCAGCAGGCATGCTGTTTGAACGGACTATCTGTTTCTCTCTATTTCTCGGAACATAAGGAAAAATCAGAAAAAAGAAAGTGAGCTCTTGAATATTTTGAGACGCGGGCGCCTTGCAGAAACCTTTGTTTATTTATACTTTTTTTTCTTTTTCATTTCTTTGCGGTTTGTGTCGGCGGAAAGCAAGATAAAATTCTTTAACTTACAGGACTATGAAAGGACGACAAAAAGAATACCGATGTCTTTTATTTTAACCATGGCAAGAGAGATTACCTACCAGCATTTGCATCTTTGGATTACTTTGTATATGGGGCGATATGCATTGTTTAATGTTTGCTTCTGTTCCAATCTCGATTACTTTTGCTCTTTGTGGATGTGTGGGGTCCTGTCATTGGACCATGTTGGCAGTGCTTTAACACTTCAGCATGAACGTGCTTGCTCGAGGGGTTTTGTTTGATTCGACTTCTATCTTTCTTTCCTCTTCGTCCCCTCTGGCTTGCATATTCTATTACAGTTCTCTCCACAGCACGGCGAATTAAAAGGGATTGTGACAAATTGAAATTGGCTGGATTCTTTTGCATTTGTGGTGCTGACACTACTGTGGACTAGGTCCTATTTCTTCATAAAATAGGCACGATACTCCGGAGCATAACTGATGCAATGATTCCAGTCTATTCTCCCCGTTGTATGGTCATCTATGTATTCCACTTGGGGTTTGGTGTCCGGATGCAACCGGTTCTCTACTTTTTTTTTTTTTTCTTTATCCTCTTTTTTTACTTCTCTCCCTCTCGCTTTTCCTTTTTTTTTTTTTTTTTTTTTTTTTTTTTTTTTTTTTTTTTTTTTTTTTTTTTTTTTTTTTTTTTTTTTTTTTTTATATTGCCCTTCTATTATACTATCAGGGCCTTGTTTGAAATATGCCTTTTATTTTCTCTTTAGTCTTCTTCGTATTGCTATAGTACTTTTGTGTCTGAGATCGCCAATAAATGTATGTTCTGAAACCTGTACCGTATCAACCTCACCATAATATGTATTTGATCATGTAGTGTACTCAATTACGGAAATAAACAATGATAGATGGACGTTCAACAAATCTTTTTTAGTAGTTCCTATTACAACTACTATGCTAATACTTAGTAGAGAATCTTGGAATGACTTAATTTTTCTTTCAGTAAATATTGATATTCACATGAGTACTCAAGTCCAAGGTATAGATAACTTGTGCCAATGTAGAAATTTTGGAGTAGGGAAGGAAAGATATATGTTCGAAAAATGAATTAGAAAACATTTAGAATCAAGTATGTCTAGATCGATTTGTATTTATCTCCGCAGAGCATACTCATACAGTACAATTCCATCGAGTTTAATAAAGAAAGAATACAATTGGAGATGGATCATTCAGAAACACTCAACACCGGCAATCGATTAGAAATCCACTGGAAAAGAGACAGAATAAGAGGGAAACGATAAGTAAATAGAAATAAAAATAAAAGCAAAAGAAAAAAAAGAAAGCAATCCCACTACCGAGATATCACCTTTTCCCATTACAGCGCCCTGGTATTTCGAGACAAACGGTATGAACGGAGCAGATAAGGAAAACAGAGTAGAAGAGACAGGAAAGCATCGCGAATGGTAGCGTCGTGGAGTGGAAAAAGGATATGGGGATTGCGTCGGTTGGAAACCCCGCCTAGAGAGATGTCTATCATCCGGTCGTTCCCTTCCCTTCAAGATTTTTACTTTGTTTGTTTTTTGTTCTCTTCATTTTTTTTGCAAGTGGCTGGGGTTGCACCGGACCAGCCAATGGTCGATCGCTATAACAGACATGTCCCGGAGACCTTTTCAATCGTGATCATTTCAAACGCCATATTCGTGGGGTATCCGCCGTAAATTAAGCCTCAGTCTTGTTTTTCTTCTTCTGCTCCACCTTCAGCAGCAGCGCACGGTTGATACGTGGCAGAACACCACCGAACGCAATGGTGGCGCGGATGAGAGTGTCCAACTCTTCGTCTCCACGGATGGCCAGCTGCAAGTGGCGAGGGGTGATACGCTTGACCTTGAGGTCTTTGGCGGCGTTTCCGGCAAGCTCGAGAACTTCTGCAGTCAGGTATTCCAGTACGGCGGTAACATAGACAGCGGCTTTAAGTTAATTTACGTCAGTAGAGTCCACGGAAAATGCCACAAGTTAGTTGCATCGGTTGCGACTGGTCGATCTCACCTTTGGCGCCGACGCGCATCTTGTTCTGGGTGTTGTTCTTCAAGAAACGCTTAACACGACCGCAAGGGAACTACATGATGTTCTATTAGTATCAACAATCGACTTCATAGGTCGGCACAAGACCGGGGCTTAAAATAACTGAGACATGTCGACATTCTGCCCTTGAGATCCCCCGGAAACACTTTTTGGGTGCTACGACGGAAGATCAAGGGGGGGAGTAAAAGAAAATTATAAAAGCCCAAATAACCCAGACTTAGACATTGAAAGCACCAGCGGGCCAAAGCGGGGGATAAGGGGCAATAGATAAAAAAAATTGAAGTTGTGAAACCAAACAATTTTGACACATTCCCGCGGGATCCCGGAGACAAGAATGAACGTGATTACTGCAGTAAACAGCGTAGAAAGATGCATCTACTGACCTGCAAACCGGCCTTCGCGCTGTGGGACTTTTGAGTCTTCCCCGCAGAGTCCTTCGAACCTGCCTTTCCGCCGATAGACTTTCCCTTTCCACCAGGCATTTTCAAAAGCGTCGAGATTTAAGGTCGCAGAGACAGAAATGTCGCGTTAAACGAGTTTTTGAAGTGATAGAGCAAGATGGTGGACGTTGAAGCGATTCGATACACCTGTGACACGCGCGTTGTTGATGGATGAAGGAGTCAGAAATGTCAAAGCCATCCTGGTCGCTAAAGACGGCGTTGAGCGCGGAACGGCGCTAGTCCGGATCAGGAAACTCAGAACATCATCTCAAGTCACAGACCACGGGAGGCATATATTGAATGTCAATATGGCTGGTTCATTAGTGGCACATTGAAGTTCACTTCAATGTTTCATTTTGCACTGGTATGCCTGTAACTGATCAATTCACCTGTCATTTCATTAGTTTAACAGATAGTCCATGGATGTTAGCGGTGGGAGCCTGGTGGCATGGCTGAGAAGAGTCACCCAAAAGCTGTTGGGTCCTCCATCAAGATAGGTGAATTCATGTAAGTCATTGCTTCAAGTGAATTCTGTTAGTGAAGTCTCCATATCTGGGAGCTCTAGACCGGAGCAGAAGGCTTGTATGGTGGATGCTCAACCAAAGGTTAGAATCACTGTTGTCGTTGATCGAGGAGTGCGCAAAGCATTGATGGTTGCTCAGGCGCATTATCTAATCATCCAGGTGATCTGGCTGCCTGAATGACTCTCTTCCCCTGCCTGAGGCTTTGAACCTCCAGTGGGTACTGGTCACCCTTTGGGCCTAGTCTGCATCACGTGGCCTCAAAGGGCTTCCTTCTGGACAGCTGTCCGACTTCCCCGGGGCTCCAGGTCCGCAATTTACGAGGAAGTTTCTGTCCCTGCACGCGTGCCAACTGTTTTACTTTCCCGCTCAAGCCGATCGTGTGTTGTCCTTTGCCTCGTCACTCAAGGGTCTTTTTTTTCTCTACTGTCAAGATGGTGTCCCCTCAAGTGTAAGGATCTTCATTCTTCTTATCGCTGCATGCCGTTCGGCCAAGAATACAATTTGGTACAGAATGGATTTTGATCCACCAATACTCACATCCGAATCAACAATGCAGAACAAACCTGGCCATCATTGTGGTGGCCATGCAGCTGGCCAAGAAGATCCCTTTTGAGGATCCCGACGTGCTTCTTATTGTCCGTGGCATGTACGTCTTGTCCAATGTTATCATCTTGGGCGTCTACCTGTACACGCAGTCCAAGGTCAAGAGCAAGAAGGGTATGTTTGTATGACGTGTTCGACAGCGCGAATCTAAACTAAATTCTCATAATAGATCTGACTACGTTGAAATACGTGGAGCCCGCCCCGGTGGGTAGCAACGAGGAGCCTCGTCCGGTCACCACCACCAACATGGAGTACGACCAGCAGCAGCTGCGCCAGCTGTTTAAGGGACAACTGATGGGCGTTGGTATGATGTGTGTGATGCACTTGTACTTCAAGTACACCAACCCTCTCCTCATCCAGTCGATCATTCCCCTCAAGAGCGCGTTGGAATCGAACTTGGTCAAGATTCACGTTTTCGGAAAGCCTGCCACCGGTGACCTCGCTCGTCCCTTCAAGGCTGCCAACAGCTTCTTGGGTCAGGGCCAGATCAAGAGCGATAAGGCCTCCGTTGAGAATGCGGAGAAGAACTGGAGAGGCGGTGTCAAGGAGGAGTAAGGGAAGTGATTTCGGTCATGGCTTGCTAGAGTACCTAGGGTACATAGCTTGTCCCCTCTGTATTTATAGACACGGTGTAATTTGAGACGCGGCAGGGTCGAACTGGATTGCTGATTGCAGGGCTATTTTGGCCTTCCTCACTGAGAGGATTCACATCATCCTGTCAATAGATGTGACGATTCTATGTTAATGCCTATAATTCAAGGAGCCATTTTGGGTTTTCTTTCTTTTTTCTTTTTTATCAAGTTTGAGACCAATGAGGGCATTGGTTTCAGACCGATTTTTCTCCATGCTATTGCAATTTCATGATGCTATTGTCATGCCATGAACTTGCCACAATGATACACTTGGTTTGAATAGTGTAGATGTCAATGTGGCGGATATACGGAGTAGACTCGGAGTGAGTGGGTATGCAGATGCTTGATTCATGACTCAGCTATGTGTGCGATGTCAAGTGTTCAACTATATTTCCGGACTAGATAAATTGATGGATGGATCATTTTCCGGTGAAGTACCTTGGTAGATGTGTAAATTGAGTAATTTCCTAATGCTACACCGAAATGCGACCATGGTGTGATCAATTCTTAAAACTATGTGTACTGGTATAGTAGATAGCAATATAATAACTCTTGTATTATAGTTGGAAGGTTGAATCGATTTCGGAGATTGAATGATTATCGGATCACGGAGTCAACGTTCGAGTATGATCCCAAGAAAGCATACATCCAGAAGAGTGGAGCTTGCGATTGATACCGATTGTTCGATATGATGAGACCACATGTTTCTGTAGTTCCAGGATATGGTTTATGGATCCATCATATTATTTTTAGCTCATATAGTGACTGAAATATAGTCCTAGGCGTCATATCCCACGGTATGTTGTCTGACAAGAGCATGACCATGATATGACAAGAACATAAACTTTATCGAATGACATTCTATGCATTGTGGAATGTGAAACCCCTGTACAGACTCCAGAGCAGTGACCCTAGTACCAATATCGACCAATCATGGATTTACAATGTCATACCGAATTACAGGTCCAGTAATGCCCCAGCAACCCCAAGACCAAAACAAAAGCGAGATTGCTCAATGAAAATTTATGACAAGCGCGTGATCTTTATTTGCCCACCGGTGAATCTTTTGAGGAGATTGAAGGGGGCCTGTGATGATCACTAAGCATTCTCTTAGGCTGCTTTAGAATTCAGAGGGTAGAGGGGTAGAGGACTATCGTTGATCCGGTTCCAATCAATCGACCCGAAAACGGCAAGGTGGGCTGTGCCCCTCCTTCAGGACGGTTCCATTCAATGCGTCGATTTTCATTCCAATAAGCTTGGGTGGGATGGTGCCGTATTAGCATTACGTTGTACATTACCTCAATTCATGTACGGCCACTGATTACTACAATACATAGATTACATCATGCCCCTCCATCGGCTATACTACCGTGTAACTTGTTCTTTGCTTTGTTTATTTTTGATTAATTAAGAGAATGAGGGGCAATCGATAGAGTAATAACCGGGATCATCTTCTTCGTTAGCCTAGGTAGAACTCATTTCTGAGATTCCGAAAGTCTGGCAAAAGATTCATGAGTTGTAGTTGAGTACCCGGCATGGTCGAATATGGACACGTTCATTGGTCAGATCGGGAGGTGCCGAGGAGAGGCAGAGAACCAAATATCGTGAGTCTCCTGCTTTGCCCGGTGTATGAAACCGGAAAGGGCTGCAGAGAGCTGGGGAGCGGCGCAAGCCGGGAAAACAGCTGACATGGACCCGTCTCATTCTGTTTTTACCGTAAGGATCTAGAAAGAGCTCTGGGCCTGTAGCTTTTGCCCCGTCTGTCCGCCCGGTGTGCGGATTCGTGACCTGGTCGTTGCGTCAGTCGACAGTCGCTACAGTTTTTCTACTTCCCCCTCCCCCGCTGCTGAACTTTTTCTCCCCTTTCCATTCTCACAACACTCTCCATCTTCTTATCCCCCAAACTATCTTACTTAAGGTGAGCCTTTCCCCCCTCCTTCATTCTACATTTCCATTGAATCTTTTCTACAAAATTATATTCCTCTCCATTGTCTCTTTCCCACACTGACAGTTACCCCGCCATCCTACAGACACATCTAAACAATGGCTACTCCTAAGGTCGGAATCAACGGCTTCGGTCGTATTGGCCGTATCGTAAGTTGCACCCTCGTTCTTCAATGGCAAGTTTGGCTTGAAACTAACACTGGATGATAGGTCTTCCGTAACGCGTAAGTTGTCCGCTGTGTTGCTTGGCTACTCTCGGTCACCGAGGGGCTCCATATAGGTATCGATGAAAGGTTTCTAACAGTCGTATAGCGTCAACCGCGATGACGTTGAGGTTGTTGCCGTCAACGATCCCTTCATTGAGACCCACTACGCTGTAAGTATTACTCTTTCGCCTCGGGTCTCTTCACTGTGGACCGAAATGGGCAGCGCATTAACCAAGTTCGTACGTTTAGGCCTACATGCTCAAGTATGACAGCACCCACGGCAGGTTCCAGGGTACCGTCGAGGTCTACGACCAGGGCCTCATTGTCAACGGCAAGAAGGTCCGCTTCTTCGCCGAGAGAGACCCCGCTCAGATCCCCTGGGGCGAGTCCGGCGCTGCCTACATCGTCGAGTCCACTGGTGTCTTCACCACCACTGAGAAGGCTTCCGCTCACTTGAAGGGTGGTGCCAAGAAGGTTGTCATCTCTGCTCCTTCTGCTGATGCCCCTATGTTCGTCATGGGTGTCAACAACTCCACCTACAAGTCCGACATCGACGTCCTTTCCAACGCCTCTTGCACCACCAACTGCCTTGCTCCCCTTGCCAAGGTTATCAACGACCAGTTCGGTATCGTTGAGGGTCTCATGACCACCGTCCACTCTTACACCGCTACCCAGAAGGTTGTCGATGCTCCTTCCGCCAAGGACTGGAGAGGTGGCCGGACTGCCGCTCAGAACATCATCCCCAGCTCCACTGGTGCTGCCAAGGCTGTCGGCAAGGTCATCCCCTCCCTCAACGGCAAGCTCACCGGTATGGCCATGCGTGTGCCTACCTCCAACGTCTCCGTCGTCGACTTGACCTGCCGTACCGAGAAGTCCGTCAGCTACGACGACATCAAGAAGGCCATCAAGGCTGCTTCCGAGGGCGAGCTCAAGGGTGAGTGGATTCGATGTTCGTGTTTTGTACTTGCTGCTAATTTCTGACCAGGCATCCTTGGCTACACTGAGGACGACATTGTCTCCTCCGACCTTAACGGCGATGACCACTCTTCCATCTTCGATGCCAAGGCTGGTATTGCTCTTAACGACCACTTCATCAAGCTTGTCTCCTGGTACGACAACGAGTGGGGCTACTCCCGCCGTGTCGTCGACCTCATCTGTAAGCTCTCTGGATCATTGGGTAGTTGTGCGGACCGATACTGACAATCTCATTCTAGCTTACATCTCCAAGGTCGATGGCCAGTAAGAATCAGGACAGAGACCAAAGGCTAGGAGTGTTCTATGAACGAACTTCTCTAGCTGCTTGACTCCGTTCAATTCCACTCCCGGATTATCAGGTCACCACACCGAGACATTGGCCTGTGGGGTACAGAACGCCCTGTTGACCGGGGATCTACATAAGATAAAAGCACATGATAACGTACTTATTTAATGAAATGATTTTACGTTGGTACTTGAGACGCATTTGCTTAGTGGCCGTGTGTATTTGTTCTAGTAGTGTGTAGCATATGTAATGTATAGGAGTGTACCACTGCCTAGATGCTTCAACGACTGGTACTAGACCCTACTGTAATACTTCCATTCTTCCATTTGGTGTGCATAAGGCTGTATACTTCCTGACTAATCGCAAACATGAGCATGTGATAGGTTTCGGCCAAGGCCGGAGAAGTCTCGGGTTACCGCAAGCATTTGTTTTAAAACTGACCACAGCAGCCTGAAGGATCGGAACCTATGGCTCGGGACATGGTTAATCTTCAATTACCCAGGTTTAATTGATTGGCCTTTGGTCAAAAACATACAGCGGAAATATTTTGCACAATTGTTCTTCCTTGCATCCTGAGTGGTGTTTGCACAAAAGTCACGTGTCCGCAAACTAACTAAACCCACGCTTTTTGGGGCTTCTCCAGAGTGCATGAACCAAGACTCTCGGACGTGTGCCATGACACCTCTACTGGTGTGTGCCTAGCGGACCAAAGTCTCTACAGTTGTTCTTTTGGGTCGGTGAGATTTGTATTTCTTTGTTGCACTGTTTGTCTGGATTTGCCGCTGTCTGCTACGGCCTCAACTGGTTTCGTTGTCAAGCTTCTGGGCCTCGGACTTACTACTACTAGATACCAATAGTTCCTTCCCATTTATGGTCTAACATATACTGCCAACAGCACTTCACTGTCTCTAACCCCTCCCATCACTATTTTTGGTTACACTTTGTCCTCCTTCATCTTCTGAGACTGTCATTGTCCTACCCACTTCACTTATTTCCCATTACCCTCACTTGCCATTTGTCTTTGATCAATCGGGTATCTTGTTTCATAGTGCACGTGGCTTGCAAAACTAACCTACCCTCCAAGGCAACAGGCTTGGTTATGGAATGCTAGAGTGAGTGGCTACAGTGCACTAGGGAGAATTAGTCTCGAATCTCTGCGCAATGGCCGCGCAAGAGGACGAAGACACTGTCATGGGAGAAGCAGGCCCACATAACCCTGGCCCTGCTCCCTTGCAACACTTGAATGGTGGCACACCCGGCCACATTAATGGGGGCTCAGACCCATCGCTTGCACCACCGCTCATGGGGCCATCTATGAAGTTGCCCGTACAAACAGCAACTGCTATGCAAAACCCTCAGCCACCAGCTGGGGTAGACAATGGCGGCGTATCACCTACTAAAAGCTTACCCAAGTCTCTTGATTCCGGTGAACTTAATACCGATGACTATCCGAAAACTGATAGTCTCGAAGAGGGCTCGGACTGGTCAGATACAGAAGGTGCCAATACCACCTGGGGTCTTCCTCTCACCCAACTCCCGTCAGGTCTCTGTTATGATGTTCAAATGCGCTATCACTGTGAAGTGCGGCCGACAACAGACGTCCATCCGGAAGATCCGCGAAGAATTTACTACATCTTCAAAGAGTTATGTCGAGCCGGGCTCGTTGATGATCCTGAGTCTTCCAGGCCGCTGGTCACAAGGCCTCTGCAAAGAATTAGTGCTCGCAATGCGACGGAAGAGGAGATATCTCTTGTCCACACGCCGGATCATTATGCATTTGTGGAAAGCACAAAAGGTAAGAGCTATCATTGAATTTCCGTGTCTATCGGTGATCTAATCATTGCGTTAGACATGTCTGATGATGAACTTATTGATTTGGAGCGTACTCGCGACTCCATTTACTTCAATAAATTGACCTTTGCATCTTCATTATTGTCTGTTGGGGGAGCAATAGAGACGTGCTTAGCTGTGGCGACTCGGAAGGTTAAGAATGCTATCGCTGTTATTCGGCCGCCTGGCCACCATGCTGAAGACGACAAAACTATGGGATTCTGTTTATTCAATAATGTATCTGTCGCAGCGCGTGTTTGCCAGAGACAACTTGGAGAAAGTTGCAGGAAGATTCTGATCCTCGATTGGTAAGTGGGGCCAAATCCTGGCTTTCTGTTGATATAATGCTGACTTGACAAGGGATGTCCACCATGGTAATTGACTGTCACCGCATGGTATAGAGCTTTACTTACACGATGTAGGGAACGGTATCCAAAAGGCGTTCTACGACAACCCCAACATCTTGTACATCTCTCTTCACGTGTACAATGATGGAAAGTACTACCCGGGAGGTGTTGAAGGTGACTGGGATCATTGCGGTGCCGGTGCCGGTTTAGGAAGGTGAGTAATACTATTACATTATACCCAGACTATATTGCTAATGCTGCATAGGAATGTCAACATACCATGGCCGAGCCAGGGAATGGGAGATGGCGACTACATGTACGCCTTTCAACAAGTAGTTATGCCCATTGCACAGGAGTTCAACCCTGATCTTGTTATCGGTATGTAAACAGAGCCATGTTACCCAGATAACTCTAGACTCCAGGAAAGACTAGTATGGGTACTAACGTGCTCTAGTTGCTTCTGGCTTTGATGCTGCTGCGGGTGATGAACTTGGAGGTTGTTTTGTCACGCCTTCATGCTATGCTCACATGACGCATCTGCTTATGACCCTCGCGAATGGTAAAGTTGCGGTCTGCTTAGAGGTACTGTACTCTGCTCGCTATCCTTGTAATGGTTCTGATCGTGGACACGCAGGGTGGATACAACCTCAGATCTATTTCTAAATCCGCACTTGCGGTCACAAAAACGCTCATGGGGGAGCCGCCTGATCGTCTCCACTCGACCGCCCCTTCAATATCTGCAATAGAAACGGTGAGACGTGTCATAATGATTCAGTCGCGCTTTTGGAGCTCTATGTATCCGAAGGCACCGCAGGATGAGGGTCTCTGGACAGACCGTCTGCATGGTAAGAGATGGCAATAAGCTTAAATGTAATATTGAAGTAACCAATTCGTACAGACGTTATTCGCGCTTACCAGACCAAACAACTCTACGAGAACTACAAGCTCACTTCACTTTACATCTATCGGACCGCCATTTCGAAGTCATTCGAGAACCAGGTTCTGGCCACTCCGAATTACTACCAGCGCAACCCGCTTTTGGTGATCTTCCATGATCCGTCAGTACCCTAATCGAGACTAGAGCGTGTCAGTCCTAATTGCGAACAGGCCTGAGATCAAGGGACTACCTCACCCCATTACGAATAAATTGGAAGCTCACAATTGCTGGCTTGTAAGTGACCCTTCCACCGGGTAGCGAATCCACTGACGCCGGGAGGCCGATGCAATGAAGGATTACATCGGATGGGCTGTCGGCAAAGGCTATGCCGTCATTGATGTCAATATACCCAAACATGTGACGTTAGAACCTGTGAGTGCGCTAAGATGCTGTTACCGGCTATTTGATTGACGTGAGCGTAGTCTGGGAAATACGAAGAAGAAGAGGATAATCGACCTACCGCCACAGAAGAGCTGGCTGGGTATCTTTGGGATAACTACATCGAGTAAGGCGACACTGAGCCGTATAAGTACGATAGCTGACGATTTGGGTAGGCCAAATGACGCTACGGAAATATTCTTCCTCGGTATAGGAAATGCGTTCTACGGGGTTGCGAATCTCTTAATTAACCGAGGTAAGTACTGTCAGTATAGTGTAACGTACCTCGCTGACTTGACGAGATACACTATACAAACGGGTGAACGGTGTTGTTTCATTCGTGGCTGAGAATCCGGTTCGAGCGGTAGCTTCTCATACGCAGGTTTGGTTATCGAGATGGTACAAAGATGTAAGCATAGCTGTTCCCTCCAGTTGATCACGGTTAACGTGGGATAGAATTCTCTTGTGTTTGTTTCACACGCGCACGGTGTTTGGAATACCGATGACAATCGGCGCAAGCCATCGAAACGCTATGGCCACCTGATCCAGTCCAGCAAGTCAGGACTCAGCGAGATGTTGGTCAACCACAAGGACGAGGTGTTCCGGTGGATCGAGGAGCGAGCGGATGACCAAGAGGGAGAGTCGGAAGAAGAGAAACCACGCCGGACCACTATAAAGGCTGCGGAGGCATTTCCGAAACCGAACTGAACGGCATTTGTTGAATAGTTTATTAACTTGATTCCAATGACGCATAATATTTACCGAGACAAAGATAAGTGCGAGTATTTTGAGTAGAATTGCCCAGTGACCTACTGGATCCGAACTTCCGAATCTCCACTAATCGGTGGCGTTGCATTGCATTGTCGGGGTCAATGTAGACCCTGCGGGGCGTTGCATAGTCCCCATCTGTGCTTTTCCGTTTATTAATTGGATTATATTGATCTCCACTGACTAGCATTAGTTCCTCCAGTCAAATGACCGCCCGGAATTGACAGGAGCCACTCCAGTGACCTCATATGCTATCAATAGTTTGCCGAAATACGAGACCCGAGTATACCTCCACGCGAGTTGAGCTACTGCAGATCCCGCATACTCGAGCCATGATTTGAGACATGCTGAGACAGGACCAACCGGATCTGCCGAGGCAACTAGCATGGAAATATTATCCTTGTTCAAAGGCCAACGTTATGACATAACTTATGCAGTCTGTATCCATAATGTAACTGTCACGATGTAATCGGATCCACCATAGTACCTACCAAGTACTACAATGTCTCAGTTTCTCTTGCCAGTCCATACTATCAGGCCACCTGCGCACAATCTGGAGTCATAACTCGGGCAGGGAATGGACGGGAAAAGCTATATAAACACGCTTCCTCCCGCATAACTATCGAACAAGCACTCAATTCATCCTCAGTTCACAGATCAAGAGCAGTCAAAGCAAAATGCAGTTCAAGACCCTCTCTTTCGCAACCCTGGCAGCTCTGCCTCTCGCCAGCGCCGTCGGCAACGCAGTCGTCAAGAACAGCTGCGACCACCCCGTCTACCTCTGGTCCGTGGGCGGCTCCGTCGGCGAGAAGCAGACCATCGAGTCGGGCAAAAGCTTCAGTGAGCCCTTCCGCCACGACGCTTCCTCTGGCGGCGTGTCCTTGAAGATCACGACCGTCGACAACGGTCTGTACAACGGCAGCCCGCAGCTCACGTACGCCTACACGCTCGACAATGCCGGCGTGTGGTACGACCTGTCCGACGTCTTCGGCGACCCGTTCTCAGGCAGCGCCGTCGTCATCAAGCCTACTGACACCAGCTGTCCGTCTATCTGCTGGCCGAACGGCGTCTCTCCGGGCGGTAGCCAGGTCAAGGTGTGCCAGGCGGAGTCTGATGAAGTTTTGGAGCTTTGTGCGAAGAGTTGCTAGGTCTCTCTCTCTTGTTCTTTTGATCTTGGTGGAGCTAACCTTGGACAGTTAATACGCACAGTTAATACACACTAGTTAACGATGATAATAATGGAATAATTATGCCAGTTGCCCCAGTTGTCTAGCAATACATGTAAGACAAATAGAATCAAACCACCAACACCAAGCCATAACACAATAAAAAATCACAAGTAAAAAAAGAGCTACAATCTAGCCCTATGAGTAGAATCCCACCTCTTCCTCATCCAAAAATTCACCATAAAATTCCACACTCCAACCGCAACCCCCAAAGGCGTAACCCACAACAACACCCCCCACCACCGCGGACTCGAACCTCGAATCCGCTCAACAGCCCTCTCAACCTCCCCCCCAAGCACCCCCTTATCCCCATCATTCCAAACCACCACCCCCCTCGTCCCGCCCCGAAACAAAGCCTTCTCCACCTTCCCCATCACACCCCCCTGACTCTTCACGCGGTTCTCCGCCTCCTCAGCACTCAAATGCGGATCCCGCGCCCGTAACCGACTCATCTGCACACTTGGATCATGCACCCCGACCACGACCACCGTGCCGCAGATGATATCCATCCCTGTTTCAAAGAGCAACGGCACGTCGAGAACAACGGCCCAGTGGCCGCGCATGTAGTAGTAGAAAATGGATTTGTAGATCTCTCGGCGCACAGCCGGATGCACGATTTTGTTGAGCATTGCCCTGTCGCGTTGCCGCTCTTCGCTTGTTCCGAAGACGCGCCGGCCCAGCGCTGGCCTGTTTAGAGGTCTATTATCCTTTTTATTCCGAGTACCCCCATTCCCAGTATGATCACTGTTATCACCGACACTCCCCTCCCCAGAAATAGAAGAAGGAGGAGGCCCAGGAAGTAACAAGTCAGGCGTACTAGGTCCGAAGTAATTGACGATAGCGGTGTAGGCTGATGTACCCGGTTCGACGACTTGGCGGGCGATGAGGTCGGTGTCGATTATGGGGATGTGGTGGTTTTGAGAGAGGAGCGTGGATACGGTTGATTTGCCGGTGGCTATGGAGCCTGTTAGGCCTATTATTAGCATTTTCTTTCTTTCTTTCTTTCTTTCTTCTTTCTTTCTTAATTCTTTTGGTTGATTTGGTGAGGGTGTGTTTGGTTGGGTTTGGTTTGTGGTGAGAGAGGTGTTGGTGAAGGTGAGGGGTGTGGGGATGGACCTCGGCTTTTCTTTTCTTCTTTCTTATCTGCACTCCGTACTGACTTATTTACTTTGTTTATTTTATTTACTTTATTTGTCTATTTATTTATTTATGGTATGGTTATAATATGGTTATAATATGGTTATGTATTGGGTACATTACGGGTATATCAGCAGTCTTCTCTGGTCACTCAGGAAGTCCGCTGCTTGGATCCTGGGCCTGGCCATTCCACCCCTTATACGGCCACCCCTGGGGCAGAGTCGAGAAAGGAGGAAGAACGTAGCGACCAGCGCACTCTCCCTCAGACGGACAGGTTAAATCGCACAGACCGAAGACCTTGCAGTAGCATTCTCCAGCCGTGGGGCAGTACACCGGGCCTTTTCCGAAGATCACTGGGCCAGTTAGTACTTCAAACTATATACAGGTGTATGGTTGGTGGATAATGAATAATGGTGGATATGGTACGTACTATGCCATGAGTATTCCATGATGCGTCCGCTGAGATCATCGGCCAGCGGCGTCTCGACCAGCCATTTCCTGAATTGCTCGTAGTCGCTCTTCGGGCGCTCGAGGACCTTTGTCCGCGTGACGCCGAACTGGGCGCAGCACGACACGCCCACTTCCTCGGGCACTTCGACACCCGGGAAGAGCTCCTTGAACCCCGTGGAGAAGTATTCGCCGGCGTGCACGTCGTTGCGGTGCGTGTCTGTGCGGGGGTGGATTTCGACCGGACACCCGAGCACCCAGGCGCAGCGGAGATTCACGTATCCCTGTTGCTGGAGATAAGGGAGCTGGAAGTGGCGGAGCATGGGCACGCCGTCGTAGTAGGGGTCGTCGTTGTGCCATTGGTACCGCTGCGAGTGGATGAAGAGCATGGACTCGGGGAGGCGGTCGTAGTTATCGATTATGTACCTGATCTGTCAGTCGCCCATTTCAACCATGAGTAAAGCTAGTGCGTACGTCAGGTAGACCATCGACTCGCGGCCCTTATTCTGCGCCACGGTCAGATCGGCCTGCTGGTCATCCACCACGTAGATACTCTTATGCCAGTCGGGAAAATGCTGGAACAGCCACGCCACATTATCCCTCTTCATACTGGCGACCACCATATCCCTTTCCGGGCGCGACGCCGGCACCGACGAAGCCACCGGCCGAGAGACAGGACCGTTGCGCTCGAAGCGCGGCCGCGTCCCGTTCGCAAAGAAGAGGAAGTACAGGGCGTAGATGATGACAATAGTCACGAAGATGGCGGTCTGCTTATTGCGCCGACGCGGACTCTGCACTCCGCCGCAGAACAGCATGGCGACGATCGATTTCGATTGAAGAGGTGGGGAAGGGGGGGAGGGGAACTATTTGGTGTTGTGGAGGTCAATCGACACTGCACTCATGACTGCTGGTCGCGAGGGGATCGGCAGGAATGGGTTGTGTGGGCGGTCTTTCGAGTCTCGACCGTGGAGGAATCCTGGCCTGGTTAGAGTTTTGGTGGATTGTGCATTTAATTTGGTTTTGATGTTTGGTCGGTTGGCGAAAGGGGTTGTGGAGTGAGAGTTGAGGTGAGATGGATTGCGACAGGTGGCAGAATCGGTTTCTTCAGCCACAGTGTGGATATCTCCACCGTTCAACATATATTATTGTAAAATATTTTTATATTCTTTAGGGATTATACATTTTCAACAATTCAATTAGTTGGAAATGTTGATCACTATGACAAGCATTTTTATGAAAACTGCAATGACATTTTTGTTGAAAGTTGGCATAACCTTCTTGTCGAGGCGGTAGGGGACTCCAGGAGATATGAAGATAGGGGAGTACTGGTGTGTTCAACTTGAGCCAGTGAACTTTATTCTGATCTTTGCCTTGATGAAAAACTTGTACAGTTTAACCTTCATCATGCTTATAACATAACGAACATCTTATCTCCCATATCAACTATACTAGACTCAACCTCTATTCCTATCAACAGGTCTGAACATGACATCTGACTTATCCTGGGCTTCCCTCTGAGGACATGATATCATCACCTGAGTGAGCTGTGTCCAAATTGAATTGTCGGCATGGTAGACGCATCATGAATGGTTCATACCGTCTAGACCCATACATTGAAGGAGGGGATGCATCTTGTATCACTGTGTTGAGGTCTTGTAGTATCCAGCCTCACGAATACCAGTACTTTGAATTTCGACCAATGTACCTGATGTTTTTCAAAGATAATTGGGTTTTGCAAATCTTGGAGTTTCCATGTATGCTGACGTAGAAACGTCCGGCTGAAACCTGTCGAGAGCATCAGGATCTCTGCACAGAGTATGTGAAATGAGAAATGAGCATAAGATTTGGGTACTGAGCTTTGAGCCTGACTTGCGCTGTGGCCGTTTTCCGAGTTGATTTGCTGGCTTCTGGTGCCTTTTGCTTGATGCCTATCATTCGAGGGTTCATTTGACAGTGCAGTAAAGGCTGCGTTCTTCGTTAAGTGTAGAAGAGAAAAGCGGTTGGATAATTCTGCTATATGCTTTGAGATTTCGAATATAGAAGTATCAAAAGTATGCGAGGTAGTCCGACTCTGTCCACAAGCAAAGGGACATGAGAAATCTGACTTGACATCCTGGGCTTCACGGTCCATTGTCCGCCATGATATTCAAAGCATGTAGCAATGAGGCCTAAAATGAAATTTGCCCAAGTTGGTTTGCCTAAGTCGGTAGAGTTCCCTGATTGGCTCCAGCGTCGTATCACCATATAACCATTGACTTTGGTATAAATTGGTTAATATATATTGTATGTGTAAGATACCAATTCCAATTGGCTCCGTAATTGTGTTTGCGTACGGTGGATTCGCTGGATCCAGGGACCATACCGGGGCCAGTCATTATCATGCCGTCGGCAGTAGTTGACTCAGTGGATCTGGGTTTGTTGAGGGCCATGAAACTACCATAATAGTATCTTCTGGAGCCAGCTTCCAGTAATTAGGATAATGTCGCAGGTTCATTCCAGATATGAGCCCGTGATATCCTCACAGACATCATCGCTCGCTTCTTCTACCGTGATTACCGTCGTGCTCGTGCACAATTCCATAAAGACTCCGAAGCCCTGCCGGCTTCTGGGTCATTGCTGTTACCATCGAGTATTGTTGCATCATACAACACTGTGCAATTTCCAGCTCTTTCTTTGCTGCATGTCCATGTATCAGCCATTATGCCTAGAGGGATAGTTCAAATAGCACATGAACAGGTGCTTTCACACGAAAACGATCATGATCAGGCGGTACACGCACATGAGCGGTCGAGAACGCGGAGACCTGCATGCTCATGTCCATCCTGCCTCACAAATGAGCACTGAAGATGAATAAAGATGACAACCATGTTGATTCCATTAAACAGCCGGCAACCACCAGCTCTCAGAACATCAATGAATTGATTGTCCGGCCCACTTAGATCGTCCACGATGTGTAATCACACGGCAAAGGACGTATTAACCAGAAGCCTCGTTCCACTTATGATGAATAAGTGGCGATCTTCGTGGGACAGCTGTACGGCACTGGAAACGCACATGGCACCGCAGCGTATCTACTAGGAGTCCGATTTGACGATGGCCCAGGCGTGAGTGCTCAGAATTCGCTTGGCCTGAATATGGCTGCCTAGATGCTGCTTCTTGTTGACACTAGTCTGAGGTCGCCCTGCTCCACTCTCAACTCGTTCTAGCGTTTGATGTGTTGAATGATCCCTTGATGATAGGGACCTTGAAAGGGAACGTATCGAGAACCGAATAGATCAGGTGGATTTGAAAGAATGTCCCTAAATCCTTAGGCTCACCTAAGCAGCCTTAGGTAGGGAGATGGCGTGAGTTGAAGATAATAAGTGATATGCGTAGTTGGGAGAGGAATAACTCTTGTTGTGTTACTGGGTTTTCTTGACTCTTGGGTGATAACCTTGGGGTATTTGACCGCGAGCGTGTCTTGGATATCAAGATAGTTCTGTTATGTAGGAGTGGAACAATATGGCCGATCACATAAGTGAAAACATACATTATGTTGTATTGTTAATAATGTGAAGGTTTAGACATGAAAACTTGAGGATGGTGAGGTCTAACCATTCACCTTTCAGAAGAGGAAAGAAAACAGCCTAGAAGACAGCATAGAAGAAGCTTATATAGACTGAGATGGAGAGCCAGTGAATCACTCCATGCCGATCCATTGAATTATAGCAACAAAGAAGAAAGTCTAAGTCAAAAGATCTAAGTGAAGAATGAAAAGTGAAGAATGAAAGTGAAAAAAGTGAAATCAAACAGTCACACCACCCATCGTAAACCCATTCCTAGACACCTCATCGGCGTCCTCAACCATGAATGTCGCGGCCCCAGTATAAAACGCCCGTCCGCCAACCTTCACAGTCACAGCCCGCATCGGCTTCCCGTCCGCATCAACCAGGGACTCTTCACCGGCAATCTCAGAAGTGAAAGACCCCGTCCCGAAATGGTTCGACACGAGTGAATTATACGCCCATTTCTGCCCGGCTTTCCTGACTCCCTTTTCATATGCTAATGCCACCCGCGCCGCGACACAGGATCCCGTCGGCGACCGGTCGATCTGGTTCGCGGCAAAGTAGCACAGTCCTGTCTCCATGCCCTCGGGGTGGACCCCGGTTTGACCGTCGACGATCATAACAGAGTACAGGAACGAGAGACGCGGATCCTCAGGATGTCGGATGGCGGAGATGATTTCAGGCCGTGTCTTGAGGTAAGGATGTAACTTCTGCACGCACCGCGACGTAGCATCCAGATCCACAGCCTTCAGGCTCTCGAACCCGAGTTCCTGCACATCAACCAGAGCGTAGTACGCGCCCCCGTAGCTAACATCGACGACAATCGAGTCCCTCCCCCGGAGTTCCGGCCACCTCAGCTCATCCGGAACAGGAATCCGGAGCTGCAGCGCCGGCGCAAAAGACGGAACAGATAGAAACTCGACCTCCCGCTCAGGATCAGACTTCCTCCCATCCGGCGTCGTAGGCACCGTAACCCTAACCAGACCGCACGGCGCATGCAGATTCAGTCTTACGCTGCGGCGTTCCTCATCCAACTCCAGCTTCTCCCTGCGCGGAAACACACCCAGGTCATGGGTGTCAACTAGGAACCGGCCCAAGGCAATAGTCGCATGCCCGCACATAGTCGAGTACCCCTCGTTATGGACGAAGAGGACCCCGACATCCGCTTCCCCGGACTCCACTAGCTCCGTCTCCGGGATGATGATGGCCCCGTACATGCCGTCGTGGCCGCGGGGCTCCAGCATCAGGCGCTTCCGGATGTGGTCGTGCTGCTCTTTTGCTTGGTCGCGTTTGGACAGAAGGGTTCCTGTCAGAGGGGGGAAATTGTAGATGATGCGCGTTGGTTCGCCGGTTGTGTGCATGTCTATGCAGTGGATTTTGTGGTTGGCATTTTGGAGGGTGGTGAAGACGTCCATTTTTTGTTTTGTTTAATTGATCTTGGTGGTGTAGGGTATTTGTTAGGTATGAGTTGGGTGATATATGCTTGCTCGGATGGGTGTTCCGGCCGGTGAGGGGTTCCGAGTGTGGGGTAGATTACCAGTAGATGTACGTAATGTTTGATTTCATTTTATAAATATCTGAAGCATTCTGTTGTATTTTGCGGTGATATATGTTTAAGTTATTTTATAGTGGTATTAGGTTCAGTCTACCAGAAAAGAAGGTAACTGGTTGAGATAAGCTATTGTGGCAGCTTAGTTCATTTCCAACCAGTCACTGATTGAACTAAAAGATAAAAATAGAATAGGTATATTCGGAGGTGGAATGCTAATGCAAGTTTTCCAAGTGCTATACTAAAGTTTCCTAATGTGTATCATGTACTAATGCGATGAGTGTATAGTTTAGAACCCCTAAAGTGTACTCTAACACATATCGTATGCAGTATTTACCATTGGGTGTACTGACAGTATAACATAAAATTCAATACTTAGCATATAGGTGAGTCACAGGATATCGGGGACATAAGAACATTTGCCCTACCTCATGACAAGCATCCGAACCTTGTAAAAGAACCCACCCAGATGTTACAATTACTATTAGATACCACTATATCACAAAATACTCAAACCAAGAAAAAAAGAAAAAATAACTACCGACAAGCATCAATCTTCCCCAAATACCACTTATGCGCCTCAACCCCAGGCATGTCCGCGCCGCGATTCCCCATCTTCGAGTCCGCCTCATCAATCATCACCACATCGCCAGTCCCAACAGCCTCACCATTCCCCGCATGAACCCAATACTCCGGACTAAGCTGGTGAAACCCAAACATCTTCGGAGGCAACCTCGGCACGATATCATTGGCATGCGTGACTCTGTAATTTGCCCCCTGGGCCGAGACGTACTCTGCGAACTCGGAGTTGCCGATTCGGGGGGCACCGTAGTCATACTTTTGGCTTATTAGCATATTTACTAACCCATGGATACAAATAATAAAGGATGCAAAAGAGGAAGAGAAAGGGTTATGAAGTGAAATGAAAGGAAAAAAAAGAAAGACAAACCATATCCACACTCCCCCCAATCTTCAAATTCCTCAAAACAGCCGCCGCAATCGTCGCAAGCGCGCCTCCAAAGCTATGTCCTGTGACCACGATTCCATAGCCAGGGTGGGCCTCGACGGCTTTCCTGACCGCGTCAAGCGTCGCCTCCGAGATAGCAGACCACGACTTCCAGAAACCAGAGTGCACTTCGCACCCGGCACAGATCTCACCCGCGTCCTCTTTGCCCATTTGCACGTTCGCAACCCATGTTTCTATGGATCTTGTACCCCGGAACGCGAGGATGAGTTTCTTGTTGCTCTTGTCCACGGCCAGGTAGCCTGCTACGTCACCGGTTCGATCTGGGCTTTTGAACTTTGTTAGTTTTTGTACAGTGTACAGTGTACTGTACAGTTTATGTAGAGTAGTGGGTAGGAAGTAGGGTATGGGATGAGTAAAGTAAGGAACGTACTCTTCAAACTCAGACAGTGTGTTCGTGTCTGCATTCTCAACCAAAGGACAGTTTCCAGCCGAGCAGGTGAGTTTTGTCCCTGGGGAATTGGAGTTATCGGGACAGTATGCTGCGGCGGAGTATTGGGCGTAGAGGGTTAGTGTTTGGAGGAAGGAGGGAGGGATATCTTTTCTTCGTCAGTTGGTGCTCTTAATGATAGGATTTGTGTTTGTTGGGAGATGGGTATACTGTACCTCGTGGCGAGAGTGTCGGGGCGGATAGTCCTAGGGTTATGAAGGGGAGGAGGTGTTTTGGGTGCATTTTTACTTTCTTTTCGTTCCCTTTTGTTTTGAACAAGATGAGAAAGGTGTGGTAAGTAAACCGAGTAGAAAGAATGAAACCCCTTGATTCGATTCCATTTCCACTAGATACAAGCCCTTATATACAAGATTTATGCCACCATCTCCTATACAGGGATGTAGAACATCCCTATGTACATAATAAACCCAAAACAATAACCCCTCCGCTGCAAAGATCAACAACCAAACCACCCGTTCAACAAAACTAGCTATACGGAGTAATATCTCGTGTCTAGTGCCTGCAACGTGAAGGATTAGCTACTAGCGCCAAGGAGGTAGTTCCCAGGGGTCCAACGGTGGAGACCAGGCACGGTGACGATCTCGTCCAATGAGAGCGCCATGTGGAAGTGTAGTTTATCGTGTTCCGTGTCTGGATCGTTAGCGTGCGGTGATTTCTGCTCAAATGTGCTTCTGATAAGGTCGTTTTGCCGATATTTCTCCTATTGGATGTGGTGTCTCTGGTTAATTTGTTTTGGCTGTTTTGGATGTTTCGGTGTTGTTCTCTCTTTATTTTGTTATTGGTTAAAGAATTTGGTAGGTTGTGCGGGTGTTGGGAAGCTTGGTTGGATGCAGGAAAGAGTGATAGCCTTTATTTAATTTAAGTATGAATACAAATCGCTCCTTGAACGCCGGCCAATGAACTCATCATGTCTTTTAACGACCAATGGAAGATGTTGAACTATGTCTAATCAATTCACCGCTAGCCCCTACTGCGCGTGTCCGCCGTTCTCGGCCGGGTCCCCGCTGTAGTCGGCCATTCCCTCGTCTTGTCCGTCGTCGCCGGCCAGGACCTTGGTGCGCGGGATCTGGCCCTCGGGCAGAGGCGTGCCCGGGGTGGCAGCCACGACGTTGTCGTTCTCGTCGACGAACTCGAAGTTATACCGGGACAGCAGGTGCGGGATGGCGGACAGCTGGGGGCCGTAGCGGGCGGTGTTGTCGTACAGTTCGAACAGGGGCACGGCCAGAAGCTTCATGTTCTTGGGCACGGAGAGGACCTCTGATGGCCGTCGGTTAGCAGGTTCACATCTATGTCCGGAAGCACTCACTCTTCTTGGGCAGCTGGATGAAATACAGCTTCTTGCACTCCTTGGGCCGAGTAACATGGCCGGGCAGGAAGGGGTACATGAAGGTCTCAAAGTTCGGGCGCCACCATTGCGCAAGCGTGTCGCCGATCTCCCAATCTTCGTTGACGCCTTCTCCCGAGAACTGCGATCCGACGGGCGCCAGACGCTCGTTCAGGCGCTTCTTGAACCCGTCGACCTCTTCATCCTCGAAGTTGAGGTAATCTCCGGGCCTAAACGGATCAGTATTGGGCGCGCGCTCGGACTGGTGTAGACACCTACAGCTTGAAGAAGGCATTGGCGATTTGCAGCATCAACACGTGGGGATGGTTATGCTCGTGACAGACGAGGACGCCCTCGCAGGTACGTCTCATGCCATGCAGGTCGTAGTGCTCTTCCAGACGCTTGAGACGGGCTAGCACTGAGGGGTCCTCCTCCGGTTGTGTCTCTTTCGTACCAAATGTGTAATTCGAGAGGGGGTATAAGCGAATCGTCTGGGGCTGCTGGGCCGAGAAATCTTTGGGGATGATGGGCCTGTATCGTAGGAAATCATCAGTAAAGAAAGTCTTGAACATTGTAGAGTCGAACCATTGCTTCACTTATGAAGGGAATGACATACGGGCGAGAGCTTTGCATCGCCGGCGCGGTGGTGGTGGACATCTTGACGGGTTTATTCCGAGCAAGAGGAAAGTTCAATGTGTCCGTCAGCTTGCTTGAAAGCGATTTCGGAATTGAGCAGGGTGGGATGGGCAAACGCCGTGTCGCAACTTGGCAGCGGCGGAGGTCTAGCGGAGTATTGATGGGGAAGCGGTTGTTATTGTCATCGCGAAAACATTCCACCGCCCCGAGTGCCCATTTGCTCAGGCATCTGACACCTGTCGCAATCCATCAAATGTCTAGAGTTAGCTGTTCTGGATTACATTATTCACATATACTTTACATAGATATCACATATAGCTGTCTTATTGACGGAAGAAAAGAAATGCTGTTTCTAATAAATCTACTGCCCAAACCTCACCAAAACCCCAACCCATGCCTATCCCTCACCCAAATCCAATATCCACGTATAGAATGCTAGTCTATTCATATCATGCTGATTAAGAGAATAATACCCTTTCAGTTATTTCAGAGCTTAGCGTCGAAGTCCTCAAACTCACTTAGATCCGTTACTGCGCTGGGGCCAGCGCTGACTGCGAGGCGTGCCTTGAACTCAGAAACGTTGGTGATAAAGGTTGGACCTTGGTGGCCTTGGGGTTGTTCAGCGCCATTGATCACCGGAGCAGACTTGGTCAATTCGGTAGACCCTTCGCTGGATTCAAGACCCAACTGCTTCAGATGCGTGCCGATATTTTGGGCAGCTTGTTGCAGGACAGGCTTCGCCTGCTCTTCGGAAAGGTTCATTTCAGAGCCAAGGAATGTCTTCAAGGTGGCCAGGACTTCGCCCTCGTTACCGGTGGAGATGTTTTGCTTCTCGAATGTACTGCTAAGGCGATCGAGCTCCACAGCGAAGCCGGCAGTCTCCAACTGCTTACCAAGAAGCGAGATCAAGCGAGGCTTGTGCTCGTTTGGCTCGGTGGCATTCGTGCCAGCTTGGGCATTCAGATGAACCGACAGTTTGCCCCGTGTAGGAGACTCGGGGTCAACGAACTGCTTATAGAATTGGACAAGGTCCGACTTGCCAAGGGAACGGACATTGGCAGCATCTGACTCGTTCTGGACGAAGTCGAAATATTCAGAGCCAATATACGACCAGAACCGGGTGGTTTCCGAACCCAGGTTCTTGAGCTTCTCGAGTCTCTTATTGATAACACTTCGCTTGTGGCCCTCGAACTCATCATCAGACATCTCCTCCAATGTCTTTCCAAAATTGCTGAGGAACGCGTTGATTCTGGATTCCAAGTATTGGGCGGTGCGTTCACTCTGGATGATGACGCGGTAACCGACCGTAGTGGCGGAATAACGTGCGCCACTCCAGACAACGTACCCAAGCTGCTCTTTGCTGCGGAGCTGGTCGAATGCCGGCTCATCAGTCATTTGGGCAAACAACAGAAGCTTCGCCCGGAGAGCATCATCCGTGATGTTTCCAACAAACAGATAATACTCAATGCAGTGGTTGACGTTGGCGGGATCTTTCAGCGTCCGCTCAAAGACGTAATCGGATCCCGGAGGAATGATGACGTTGCGCCTCACATACCACTGGGACTGAGGCAAAGGACGGCTCTTCAGAATGTTCTCCACAGAGTCCGTCATCCGAAGCGCGTCCTCTTTGTACAAGTTGCCATGCGCCAGAACCTCTATATGGTTTTGGCGGAGAAGTTGAGGGAAAAAGCATGCGATGTCCTCGGGCTCGATATGCTCCAACTCGGCAGCGTATTGCTCGTTAACCCATGCTTTCTCAGCGGTCAGATACCGAGTGTAGTCGCCCACTTGATAAAATGGCTGCTGATACTCGGCGTTCTTATACCCGCGAGTCAACCGCTCCTTGATAACATGGAAGCGGTCTGGGTTGATGACCAGTTCACGCATACTCGTGAGCACCTTCTCCAGGAGCACGGACATCTTATCGTTATATCCACCAACAGATACATCCAGCCCGAAGATACTAGCAGACAGATGATAGTCCAACCCTGCAAGCTCGGCGTCATAAGAATACTCCACCAGTGCGTCTCGAACCAGTTCGCAGTAAAACTTCGATTTTACCAGGGTTGCGGGAGTAGCCCATACCAATGGGTTGCGAAGAGTGATATGGATAGTGGCCTTTGGCACCCAGAATCGATCGTCTTTCTTGTACCAAAGGCGAACATGATCATCGTGGCGGATGAGCTTCGGCGTCTTGGCAGGTTCAGACACTTCCTTCTTCTCCACGGTAAGCCGAGTGGGAACAAATTCGTTCTTATGCGGCATGTGGAGCTCGGAAAGTCTGCTCTCCGGGGTGGTATCCAGAGCTTTCTGAATTTCTGCCTTGAAGTCTTGGGGAACATCCTCGATCTTGTATTCCGTACCGTACCACTTTTCCTTGGAATCCCAATCGCCGGGGTAATCCTGGGCAACAACGATCATCCGGAAGTTATCGGCACTTAAGTAAGACAGTGCCTTCTTGATCAACTCCGGCTGGAAGTCCCTCAGAAGTGAACCGCTAAGCAACCATTCCCTGGG
Organism: Aspergillus avenaceus; assembly: GCA_009193465.1. Lineage (NCBI taxonomy): Eukaryota > Fungi > Ascomycota > Eurotiomycetes > Eurotiales > Aspergillaceae > Aspergillus > Aspergillus avenaceus. The sequence continues at coordinate 60,261 of ML742118.1, read as the reverse complement.
CAGTGGCTTCTGCATCACACTACTCAAGCGACTAGTGAAGCGACTAGCAGGGGTCTTCTGCTTGAACCGGAACTCCACTTCCGCCAGGTTCTTCGATTCGTCAAAGATCCACTTCTCAGGCTCCCGCTCCCTCAGCATTGCAATGTACTCAAATACGACTTTCACGACTTCGCGGTATTGCCGCAAACCTTCCTGCGTCAAACGAATCGAAACAGTGAAGAAAGCCGATCCGGGGCAGACTGGCATGACACCGGCGGATAGGCCGTTAGCCCAGCCCTTCGCCTTGATGTAAGCCAGAATACTGCCAGGCCCCTCATGTCCAATAAGATGACTGATGTATCGGCTTGGTTGACACTCGTACAAGTCCTCCTCGTCCAAGAATGGGAAGTACATATCGATGGAGCGGGTGTCCATAACAGGCTTGGCGAAAATCTGCTTGGACATATCATCGGCTGACCAAGGCTGGACATCGTCCCAACGGTTCTGCGGCAATTCCTTGTTCTTGACGCCAGCGAAGAGATCGCCAACCCACTCTTCCATTTCATCCAACGACTCTCGACCCAACACCACCAGCTTCATCCGGTTAGACGAGTAATGTTTTTCATAAAATTTAATAAACTCATCGCGGACGTTCAGACCTCGCTTTTGCGGCTCTTCTTTCAAGGTCTGCAGGTTTCCCGTGGAAAAGTGGTGGTAGGGGTGTTTAGGGTTGGAGAGGGACTTGTTCAGCTGCATCAATCGCCACAGATCGCTTTGAAGATTTTTCTTGTTTTCCGAATCCACTGCCCTGAGCTCGCGGTCCAAGGTCGACTCCAAGAAAAGCGGGGACACAAAGAATTGCGCGAAACGGTCGAGGGCGCCGTACAGAGGAGACTTACTCTTGGCCGCGGCTTCCGAGCCGTTTGCTTCTGCGGTTGAGGCTGTTCCATTCGAGGACCCATCACTTGACTCCGACGTAGCGGATACTTCAAAGAAATAGTTTGTCTCTGTCGAGGCAGTGTAAGCGTTAGATGACCCAGAATGGGATGCTAGGTATTGGTTGTATGCGTTTTCTACAGGGTACTAGGTACGGCACACGAGTTAGTCTCCTGCCATGCTCCATCAAGATCTAACCTACCTTCTCGGTTCCCATGAAGAGCAAGTGTTCTACCGCATGGGCCATGCCTGGCATGTCATCCGCATCTGAGAAGTTTCCCACATTGACATTGACGGCCGCGCTGGCCTTGTCGGTGTCAGGATCATGGACCAAAAGGGCCTCCAACTTGTTCGCTAGGCGAACAACACGATAGGATCTATTATCGAGCTCTGGCTTTTCCAGGTGCTCTGTAATACGTTCTATCGAACTCATGGCCGCGGTTCTAGTCGAAAATGCGGCGCGGGAGGACAAAGACTGGAAGCGACGAGGGGAGACAATGAACGGCCGAAGACGTGAGAACGGTGGCAAAAGCGATGAATGAGGGGCGATCGCCGCAAGGGCGCCGGAGTTTGCAAGAGAGCGATAAGCTGGAGAAAAACGTAAGGGATGTCTAGTGTTCCACAGGCGGAAAACTGCAGAGGACGAGGACCTTGGAGGCATGCAGAGAACAGGGTTGTCACAAAGCCGCCTGAGGTGCCGGGGGCGATCTTACAGTTATGACCGAGGTCAATGCGATCCACCTCCCAGAGGAATGGGGTATGAAAATGGGTTTATTTCAAAGTCCACGAGGAAGATAAGTACCAGGTAGGACCAGCAACCGGAATTCTGCGGCTGAGTAAGGGAATGAAGGCGGATCACGACATCAATGAAGATGATGTTCTATTGTTGACTTATTGCTTCCTGGCAGCAAAACCGATGATTAATGACTAGGCGGTGAAGGTGAACGTGGTCACGACACTTTGGGGTTTGAAGGCGGTGAGCATTTTCTCCACAATCCCAAATGCACCCAAATATAGACCATCACTGATGAGGTTTAGCGACTATGGAATGGACATTGAATCATTGCATTCTTGATCTCGTCATTTTCACGTGATGGAAACTGGTCTACATGCCACTTTTACAAGGCTCCCATTGTTCCGTTGTCTCGATCAGAGGAAACCAGTTGCCACTGTCAAAGTATCTGTATCCATGGTTCTTCAAAGTCATTTCTTGTGGAATGTAGGTGAAGTATTTTGCTACTTTGGGTGACAATTATTGCGTTTTACTTGAAGAGCGTAACTTCATCAGGGTATAGAACGTGGAAATTATAAATTAGGGTTCGGTTCTTCGATTGGCAAAGTATGGCAAACGTCTGCTTGGGGAATATGTACATTAACCGAACCGGGACTTCCCACATGTATACCCAAGTATGGTAGTATATACTTCTTAAATACTACTAGACTAGTTATTGAGCTTCGTCACAAATACATCAAATGTGTGCGCATCACATTTTCTCACTGTAACACAGCATAACCCTTCCTACATAACAGGGAGGATTGTCAAGTTATCTAAAGAGAATTGTATCGTGGTGTAGGCCTTCCATAAGTAAACAGTCACTGTGGATACCTATAGCCAAATACTACAATAGTATATCGAACTAAGTGTGGCTTGCAGTAGCGGTCCGTGCCGTTACTAAGTACTGTGCCCGGATATATTTCCCGGATGTGATCTTTGCGGTCGTTTCGACCAAAACTACTTCAATCAAAACCACCCACGTACATGTAGATACAATAGCTACCTCTACAGAACCTCTTTCCCTCTTCCCACTTTCTTGCATGGTTTTCGCGTGTGGCGTTAACCGCATCTTGCCTGCATTTAGTTCCCACACACTAAGCCCTAACGGCTTCCGTAGCAAATCATCCCATGAATTTTGGAAAAGAATTTGTAGTGTGAACACCAGGGCAAGTTTTTCTCTCCTCTCCATGGAGATTTTAAATGACCAATACTCAATACAAATTAAGAGTCTAACTGTCTTATAATCCTAGATGAGGTGATTTGCGGAAGCCGGGTGTCCTTGTACCCGTGCTCTACACGATGTCAGTTAAATATGGGGACCATTTACCATGAGATGAGGCTGATTCAACGCGTATCTAGAATAACAGCATTTCAGGATGTTATACTCATTAGTGCTGAAAGATGGACAAATGTCTCATCTGTAAAGGATGAGCAAAGATGATCCCCGAATAAGCACGTAAAACCACACGATAAGAGCTGAGACAGACTTGCATCGGAGCCTGAAGTAAGAGTGAGCATGAATTCAGTTGTGATGTCCAAGCACACCTGTGTGAAAGCCTAACTAAAAGTCGAGTGACAACTGGCCATTGGATCGACAATATCTGCTGAATTGTTTCCATTGCCCCGCCCACTAATAAGATTAGTTCGATGACTCCCGGCGATTTGCATACCTAGAGCTGCATTCATGCCTAAACCATGACAAGATAAACTACCGCAATTTTGTGGTTAGCAAAGACGATTGGCTCAATACTCACGCATTTGCGGGCAGTAATATGGGTAATACAACTTGCTACCGAGTCAGGCATATTTTGCCTGATGACTGTGTGGATCTCTGCCAACAAAGCGATCAGCAGAACTCGAAGACGACCTTGCGAGAGCTACTCTGGCAGCTCAAAATGGCATATAAATAGCAAACACAAATCTCATTCTTAAGGGATGCAAAGTTCATTCAGTCTGGACCATCTCTTACAAAATGCCTTCCTACAAAGATGAGCTCCTCAGCGATGAGCCTAGCTCTTCTCCAATTAAGCTTGAGAAAGACGAGAACAATGAAAACAGATGGCTCCTCAAACACAGCCCTGAAAAGATGATCAGAGCCCAGAATGATAAAATTAGAACGGAGGTTTGGTTCCAAACGGAAGTGAGTGTTTTCATTTGGAATTTAGCATTTGACAACCTAGACTCATGCCACTTGCCCAGCCACTTGATGCTAGTTTCATCAGTCACATCAAGAGCATTAGGCTGAAGACAGACTCGCACGACCAAGGCTATGTCGAAAACCGTTTAGAAGGGAATTGGACATGGTTTGAACTGTCCATCTTAGACAAGAAAGACGCGCAGTACCCAAAGGTCAAAGAAGAGTTGACCCTTACATGGGAGAGCCACCGAAATGTGATGGAAAGCGACAACTTTTGTCATGTATGTATATTCCTTTCCAAAGTGAGCTCTCGTTCTGACCATCATAATGACTAGCTCGAAGGCCATGTTTTCGAAGAACAGCATGACCTGCTGAGATTCCTTGAGGTATGTTATCTCTTATAGTCAGCTGGTAAAGTGGCTTACCGGCGTTTTACTACGCAGGAAGGAGACATCATTGCTGTTCGGCTCTGTGCCCGATTCCAAGACTGGAGGATATATGCGAAAAATGGGCTCCTTATTTTCGATATGTCACCGCATAAAAGTAAGTATAAATTAACATCAAGATTTTCAGAGACATTTCTGATATTGAAACTATAAGTCACTCGCGAGGCTCCCAAATACGGGGGTTATGTTGCTGGAACGAAGGTCATGGAGCGCGTCATGGTCGTCGTCAATGAGGCCACACAGCCGGTACAAATGAAAGATTACATTCCCCGACTTCCAGAAACACACCTTCGTGCAGGTGCATTTGCCCCTAGTGAAAGGCGGCCTCTCCGGGTCCTTTCCTTAGGTCTGTCGCCCCTTTTCGTGTAAGCTGCTGGTGAGCGTCAGAGCTGACTAGCAAAAAGATGGAGGAGGCGTGCGTGGCCTTGCATCGCTTCATATTCTAAAAGCCGTAATGGAAAATGTGCAGCCCCCTAGGCAACCGCATGAGATATTTGATATGATTGGGGGAACGAGTACGGGAGGGTATGTCTAGGATGCTCATGCTTGTCGTCCACTATGCTAACATTTGATTGACCCATTTGCGTAGCCTTATTGCTATTATGCTGGGAAGACTGCAGATGAGCGTTGATGAATGCATCAAAGCTTATAACAAGTTAATGGATTCTGTGTTCCATGGAAGTACAATTGGACGTTACGCCACAACGGGATATTTTTACAATTCCAATGATATTGAGGACGCCATCAAGGGAATCATCAAGGACAAGCTGCAGAACACCGACGCTCTGCTCTTGGATGAGCATAGCCGCTGTAAAGTGTAAGTTGCCGTGGCATGTTGCTAATGAGAGGACGCACTGACTCGTCTAGTTTTGTTACTGCCACCTGCAAGCATAGAGGCAATAACCGTGCCCCAGTCATACTTCGGTCGTACAGGAATAATGAAGTAATACCAGAGCTACCGGGTATAAAGCTGTGGGAGGCTGCGCGCGCAACTTCAGCTGCACCAGCATACTTCAAACCAGTTACCGTTGGCGACTACGAGCTTGTGGATGGTGGTTTAGGCGCCAATAACCCTCTAGGCTGGTAAGGACCGTCCCTTTGAGAGATAAACTCAAGCTTCCACCAAGACCAGATCTAACAGTCAGTGCGAACAGGCTTTGGACAGAGGTGCTGAGTGTCTTTGGCGCAACCCAGGAGACCAAATGCTTTCTCAGTCTTGGCACAGGAATTGATGCGGACAGAGAGGTTTGGACTGGAGGTGTACCGACCTTGGGCACCGTAGAATCCTTCGCTAGTATCGCGACAAACTCCGAGCTAACACATATCTTGTTCCGTGGGCTGATTGACGCATTCGCGCCTCTCCCAGAGACTCCCAAGTACTGGAGGCTGAACGTCAACAAAAGGATACCTGCATGGGATGAAACCAAGAGAAAATGGTTAATTAGGAAAAAAACTGTGCATCATCGGGACAACTACGAGCCGATGATAGAGTTGGACGACACCAAAGGAGCGCGTGGCAAGCTAATGGATATGGTAACAGCATACCTTGCTCAACCTAATGTACGGGCAACGGTCATGGCATGCGCCCAAGCATTGTCTGATAGCCTGGCTGAAAGGGCAAACTAAAAGATGTAATTCCTTGATGAATCAAGCTACTTGTGCAAGTGTTAGAAGGCTTGCAGTTGAAGTCTAAGGGAATTCTTGTTTGAGCTTTATTTAGGTTCATTTCATTGAGAATTTGAAACCGCATATCAGGAATATGCAGTTCAAGACAGGTTCGTAAACAAGGCAACAGGTAAGCCCCTGGTCGAACCGGTAGAGAAAACAAGTTTGCTGCAATAAAGCCTTGACGTAATACCCTACCATCGCAATAATATAAGGGATGACGTATCCGTGATGCATCCAAGATACACCAGAAACCGACCGTATAGAAGCCATTCCGGGGTCAAAATATAATAACCATTGAAACAAACCAAACCGACAGAATGGCTAGAATCGCCCTCCTCGGCGCAACCGGCCAAATCGGCCGGTCCATTCTCCTCGCTCTGCTGACTACCACATCGCACGAGGTAGTGCAACTGGTGCAACCGGCCTCCGAAAAGGCCAAGGCAGTGAACACAACCGCCGAACAAAGGAAGAGACTGCACACGATGCCCGTGGATCTATTGACAGCCAGCGTAGACGAACTGGCCTTCATTCTCACCGGTGTATCGGTGGTAATCAGCGCGTTGAATGGTAGAGTGTTACAAGCTCAAAGTAAGATCCAAAATGCAGCGGCGCAGGCAGGCGTGAGAAGATTCTACCCCAGCGAGTATGGAAAGCACCACATTTACTTCGGAGAGGACGGATACGGATACCTCCATCCGGTAGCTCTGACACCTAATGGCAATCAATAGTGACTAATAAGCATGCAGATATGGAGCATGAAAGCTCAAGCCAACGAGCAGGTCATGCATCATCCGGCTATCGTGTCGGGCGAGATGACCTTCACGTTAATCGGATGCGGGGAATTTTATAACCAGGACCGCGAAGTGACCTGATGTCCGTGGACACGGCGCGATGTCTCGAAATACAAGATCCATATTCTGGGACGCTCAGATGCCAAGATCGACTTTACGCATATAGATGACCTCGCTGCTTTCCTTGTGCAGACGATCGAGCACCCCGAAGTATCGGAGAATAGGGAGTTGAACTTCGTAAGCGACCAGATTAGTTATGATGAGATTGCTACGCTGCTGGAGAGATACACCGGGAAGGAAGTCGAGAAGGACGTAATGCCTGTGGAGGTTCTGCACCGCGCCTGGAAGGATAGCACAGCTATACCAGATGAGGTGGCAGGGGGGAGTGCATTCCCGGCTGATTTCTGGATCCTGGTGAAAGGCATGCAAGGGTTAGGAAGGTTCTGGAGACCGCCTGAACAGGTGCATAACCATTTATTCCCGGATGTAAAGGTGACCACGTTTGAACGGTACTTCCAGCGCCGTTTTGGACAAGATGAGAATTAATGTCAAGTCGGTTTGGTCAGATCCGATGTCGGTTGACTGTTTCTCCGCATCGCCCTAATGCTAAACCGACTTGGCAACGGCGTAACGGAGGTTACTCCATTTGGAACTGGACTTGGACTATGCATGTCTTGAACATGCAGGGATGTATATCTGCATTAATGGTTGGCGTTCTGTGATTGGAGAATTGGTTCGTCGGGATTGCGGAGAATTGCTAGGGTTCTTCCCCGCGTGGGGAGTATAAGAGGCCAGTGCTGCGGGTCGGTGTTATGTAGCTGTGCGTATAATGTCGTCTTTTAATTCACATCGTGTAAGCTTAAGCTCAATGGCGAGTTACCTGTCTGCCACGGCGGTGTTGTCTCTGCTCGCTCAGGCAAATGCGCTGGTGAGGCCTGATGGCGTCGTATGTCTCTCGTCCTATGTTACGGAGTATGCGTTGATGATGTCTGCAGGGAAGACTCCCAGCCCTAGGCTGGAACACGTGGAATGCATTTAACTGCGATATCGACGCCTCGAAGATTCTGACAGCAGCCGAGCAAACCATCAGTCTGGGACTGAAAGATGCAGGATACGAGTATATCAACAGTAAGTCGTTCATCCAGCGCATGTCCAAATGCTAATCGCAGCAGTTGACGATTGCTGGTCCGTCAAGAGCGGCCGCGATCCAAACACGAAGCGAATTATCCCCGATTCTACCAAGTTCCCGGATGGCATTTCCGGGATTGCCTCGCAGATCCATGACCTGGGTCTGAAGGTGGGGATCTACAGCAGTATGTCTGCCTTTCAACATAAGTATTATGGTTAATAACAGGTCCAGGTGCCGGGACGGAGACCTGCGCAGGCTACCCCGCCAGTCTGGGGTACGAGAAGATCGACGCCGAAACATTCGCAGAGTGGGGGATTGACTGTATGCACCCTGTAAACCACCTGCATTACTATACTAAGTAAACACAGACCTGAAATACGACAACTGCGGTGTACCCTCCAACTGGACCGACGCGTACACCGACTGCGTGCCAGATACCACCAACGGCTCGAACTTTCCCAATGGCACCTGTCCAGACCTTACCAACCCCGCACCGGCCGAATACGACTGGAGCACATCCAAGACAGCCAAGCGATTCGAAGCAATGCGCGACGCCCTGTTGAACGTCGACAGAACAATCCTCTACTCCCTATGCGAATGGGGCCAAGCAGACGTAAACACATGGGGCAACGCAACAGGCAACTCCTGGCGGACAACAGGAGACATCACTCGTACGTATCCCTATCACCAACCAAGAACCAACTAACTATAAAAGCGCACTGGGAGCGGATCGCCGAGATCGCAAACCAGAACTCGTTCTATATCACCTACGCTGATTTCTGGGGCTACCCGGACCCGGACATGTTGGAAGTCGGGAACGGGAATTTAACACTGGAGGAGAATAGAGCTCACTTCGCCCTCTGGGCAGCTATGAAATCTCCCTTGATTATCGGCACGCCTGTAAGTCTCACATCTACCTCACATCTATTAGGAGAACGTGGAGATAATACTAACGAGCACAGCTCGACTCAATCAAAGAAGAACACGTCTCCATCCTCAAGAACAAGTACCTGCTAGCCTTCCATCAAGACCCGGTGGTTGGACGCGCCGCGTCTCCGTATAAATGGGGATATAATCCAGACTGGACGTTCGATCCTGCTCATCCAGCTGAGTATTGGTCTGGGGCTTCGTCTGCGCTGGGGGGTACGCTGGTCTTGATGCTCAACTCGGAGGGTAGTAAGAAGACTCGTACTGCGGTTTGGAGTGAGGTGCCTGGGTTGGGTGGGAACGGGTATCGCGTGACTGATGTGTGGACTGGGGAGGATCTGGGCTGTGTTGAGAAAGAGTATAGTGTTGAGTTGCAGAGTCATGATGTTGCTGCGTTGGTGGTGGGTGAGTCGTGCTGATTGGTTAGTTGGTAGTTGTTAATGTGAGAGGTATTGTTAGTGTTGGTACAATTCATATTAGGTGAATGCTGATAATATGGCTATGTTCCTGATGAAATGGCTGTAAAGTGTTAACAATGACTCCAGGACTATATACAGTATATTTTGTTGCCATGTTGAGAGTACCATAGATGAGTGCATGATCGGAAGGATAAGGTATTTTATATTACAATGACTAACTTCTTTACACCTTATTTACAATTTGTTAAGTCATTGTATATAGAACAGATCTTAAATACTTTAGGAATTGATGTTGTCAGTAGAATCTGGTTCCAAATCTCGTATTGCAAGATTATAAGGAGTGAGAGTAGCACTGTAATAGTCCTCCTGTTATACTTTTCTCTTCAAGTGATCTAACACTCACGTCTAACGCACTACTTCCTCAAACCGGCACCGTCACGCCCAGCTATATCCAATTTGATATCTGCCCAACATCACCCGATAAAGAAATACATGATCATAGCTCACAAGGGTGTTACCGTCAATCGAGGCTTCGTTAAGATTCCCACCCAGAGGATGCTACTATCTCAGTTAGAGTTTACAAAAATGCAACCAGATACTATTACTGCAAACTTAAGACAGTATACTAGCTTGGACTGATGCCGCATCTTCATTGTAAACCAGGCATTCGGCACATGAACCTAAACACAAACAGCCCTGATTGCCCTCTTCCTGTATAACCAACTTAGCACATATAAGCCAGATAGACACACCTATAGAAACGCATGGGATGCATACAGCTATGTTCTATTATTGTAGTTGGGCAGTAATCTCTCCCACGATGCACCCCGCATATGGTGGTGGGCCTTAAATGTTTGCTTAAAGTGCTATCTGTATTTGCCCTAATGCATGAACTTCTTTTTGGGAAATCATATACCGAGAATCTATATTCATAACACATCTGTCGAGAGGATTAACCTACCATGTGCCTGTACGTGTCATATACTGGAAGGTATATTTTGTTCTATCTAGGCTATAGATGCTTGAGCTGTAGAGTTCAAACCTATGCACCTTCTTTCGATACTATGCCTTACGGTGGGTAGTAAACCATAAGGCAGCCGAGGAAACTGCGGAACTCAGTAAACAAGTAAGGTCTAGGTCTTGGGTAGGAATCAAGTGGTTCAATTACTGTATTTGGCCGACTGGGAATAGATGCAGAAAGGATTGTATGTGCAGTGCCCGATTTCAAGATTCAGTTGGGCATGTGCAGTCACCGGCTGTTAATAGAAAGTCGGGTCGCACATCTTAACCTGCTATATATTGATCGAGGTAATCGAATATACTCCTATCTCTCTATCTATTCCAGTGTACACAGGGTACCATCGAATACCGGTGACAAAATGGCCTCGGTATGGACAGACCCAACAAGCCACCCACGAAGCATCAACCTCTCATGGACAGATGAGTCCAACTCCACAAAACCCCCAAAACAGCCCCGAGTAGCCGTCAACATCTACAGCACGGGCGGGCCCAGCGTCGGCAGAACAGCAGAGGGCGGCAACGGCGCAGGCGGGTTCGCAACAGGGGGCTCCGCAGCCATCGGTGACGGGACCACCTTCGTCCCCTTGCCCGCCGACTTGGAAAATAAATACGCCGCCTTGTCCGACAGACTCAACAGGCTGGAGGAGATGTACGCGAGGTCGCAGAACCAAGAGATACAGGTCGATTCGGGGACGTGGAATACCATGAAAGTTCGGTCTTTCGATAAGCCCTGTCGGGAGACGAAGGGGAGTGTGGATTTCACCGCTCGGTTCATGTCTGCCCCGAAGGTGGTGGTGAGCTTGCAGTGTGTTGATGTGTCGAAGGAGGCGAACTTCAGGGCCAATGCGTTTGCGACGGATGTTGATCAATGGGGGTTTACTATCCATGCGGATTCGTGGCATGATACTGAGATTTATTCTTGTGGTGTTACTTGGGTTGCTGTTGGGAGGTGATTGGGTTGTTATTGTCATTGGTGGTTTGGATTTGATGCATCAGTACCAAGTCAATCGAAAGCCTTAGCTAGACAGTGGTCAGTTCTTGAATGTTAACAGATATGCATATGTGTTGGATGTGGATTTTAAGTTGGTGATTGTGTATAGCAAGATTATCTTCAATATTTTTCACCACTCAGCCCTAGTTATGCTTTGTGAAAAGATAGGCATAGGTTGCGACATCCAGGTTCAACATATTACATTCCCTTGTGCATTCCTCTCTGTCTGTATGCTCTACGTAGTGAGTGGTTCCACTCACAACTGATCGACTTATGATGGCCATTGCTAGTCAAGGTGCGACTAGAGTATCAGGTGGAAGTAAGTCAAGTGGAAGAGAAGCTATAGTCCAAGAACCATGCAGCCGTATTTACAATTAAACCTACATTTCAATCAAAGGCTTACATATCAAACAGAAATAATCATATTGCGTACTTAAATCCACCCGAAAGCCAAAAATACCAATACCCTAAACCCTCCATTCAACAACCACCTCATGCATCACATCTTTCACGCCACAATTAGCCCACTTCCCATCTAAACAAGACACCATCACATACTCACAGAAGGGCTATTCAAATCAACTAGAACGAGATATTGCCTCCCCTCGCGTTTCCACCCCTGGCATTACCGCCGTATTCGAAGCAAACATCGTGGTGTTTATTTGAGGTCTAAGTCGTTAAAAATATCATGCCAATATAGTGGACAAGCCCTTGACGTAAACTGGCTAGTGTCAGGAGGCCCTATATTCGTGCTTGAAGATCATCTGGACACGAGCAATGCCCATAGAAAGATGTGCATTGTTGTAGGATGAGGGGTAATTCAATAGCCATTCGAGAATCGAGATATTACGCTCAGCCCTGCCGCAAAAGCAAACAATAACGTATAGTAAAACCAAGTTTTGGGACCATCAATTTGGTATTTGAGGAATATGCAATGCAACCAATGATAGGATGTAGTTTTGGAAATATACTGATATCGATATGTCGGGGTGGCTGATCCCCACAATGTCTGCATTGCCTTCTGCAGCGGGTAGATAAGTTTACATTCAGCTGAAGTCTGCTGCAAGTGAGCCATCTTTCCCATAACTTCCCTTTTGCCATTGTTTGTGGATTAGACCTGCATGTCACGGGGATACCTAGACTGCATGGTCTACTCAATACAGTTAGCACTGTTGTAGGAGACTGCAAGCCCCGCCTTGCATCATTGAGGCCCGAAAGAGGGCAGCAGTTCACAAGATGATAAGATAAGGCTACAGCACTCGTAGGCCTTGCTGAGCGAAGGGTGTCCAGACCAAGCCCTACAGCGTTAGACAAGCATGTCCGATGCTAGACCGGGTTAGATGCATGCATAAGGCTAAGTATATAGCTCAAGGCCGTTAAGATAAGCGCCACGAGGCCAGCTGTCAAGGCTGTCAAGTACGCAAGTCAGGCAAATGGCCCCCACCGGTCCACTGGACAATCCAATATTCCTCTCATCGCATTATCTGTCCTCTTCTACCTTTATATTTCCAGTTACAAGTCCATAACAGTAGCGCATTGGTTGCTTCTCGCCGTGTCGAAATGGATATCCTCACTTACACACCCCCACAGAGACCCGAGACAGTCGAGGAGATAGCCACCACCATCGTCCAGAAACTAAAGCATGCCAACCAGACACTCGGAGTCGCGGAGTCCTTGACCGGCGGCGGGGTCATGGCCGCCATCACATCAGTGTCCGGTTCCAGCGCAGTCTTCTACGGCGGAGTAGTCTCGTACGCAACGCCGCTTAAGCAGGAAATCCTGGGCGTGGACGGCCAGCTCATCGCCAGAGAGGGCGTCGTCCATGCTGAGGTGGCGCGGCAAATGGCAATGGGTGCTCGCAAGGTCACTGCCCACGGCGACAATGAGACTACGTGGGGAGTCGGGACAACTGGTGTTGCGGGGCCCTCGCTGCAGGACAATAAGTCGCCTGGGACTGTTTACATTGGGATTGCTTCGTCGGGTGGCGCTTGGGCGTGGGGTCCGTTTAACTTTACTGGTGATAGAGATGAGATACGGAGAGTGACGGTGCGTGAGGCGCTTTGTTTGCTTAGAGATGTTGTGGAGGGGCGGATACCTGGGGATGGATCTGGAGTTGAGGGACGGGGATGATTGTAGAGTATTGGTTTCTATATATTTGAGTATATATTTTGGGTATTGCGTCTATCTGGAATGTAAAGTGGCTGAGGGGCCTCCGAAGTGACCTTGTGCTCAGTGATTTGGTTTTCATTTAATATTTTGTAACAAGTGTAGCTTCAAGTGGTATAAGTGTAGCATCGCTGGTGTATAGAATCTGAAGACGAGAGGTTGGGAAATGAAACAATCAACCAGCCTGTATAGCAGCGTGTTACTATGATCTACATAGAACCGGTATGCGGGGTTACTCCATGGAGAATAATCATTTCTTACAGTAGACTGTCTTGACAGATTGGCTAGCGCTTCACAACCAAGTGAACAAAGGAAACCATAACATGATGTGACTGTCCCTAAGCAGGCCGTACTATCTCCATACGATGTGAAAGAGAAGCACTCAAGACCGAATATGTCAGCTATCCACATCTACATGGGCCCTCTGACCCACCTTTCTCCTTCAAAACACGACTCAAATAGCTATATAGCGTGTAGTGAATGTCAAGAGGACTGAAATCATGGTTGACATATATCCATACCGGAAGCAAGGGCATGAATGCAAGCACAGATAATCCCGCATGGGACTTTTCTCTTTGAGATTGGGGGGTATATGTCTGTAGTTACGAGAGTGATATATAAATGTGTGAGATACATGGATGAATGGTATGTTCATATCCCATATCCAACGATTAAACTGTTGAGACTGGCTTGTGAGGAATTTATAGTTCCCTAATCTGTGGTGCCTTAGTATAAGTTTAGATGTCCAGCGACTGCCTAATGATCACTACAGCTTGCTTAGAATTCAGGTCACGTAGCCCCAGATATTGAAATAGACCTAACTAGCTGTTAATCAATCTGCCTAGTAATGTGGTCTCAGTCACCGTCCAGTCATGCATCTTATCCTGTGGCCAACTGCCTAACTTCCATGATGTGCAAAATCGATTCAATAGGAATCCGAACTCGGTACCAATGTATGGATCGAAATCAACCTCAAGAGACAACACAACGTCAAACCTGATCCCTCCAGATATGCACGGCGTACCTTGCCAGACGCAGATCATCCCAAAAATGAAGACCCCGACCCAGAGCCCGTCAACTGCTCAAGCCAGCCATCGAATTTCAATTTCATCCAGGTTTGCGTGAACTCAGGCGACTCTTCGAGCATGTACATGGGGAACTGGCTAGGATAGCCGCCGTTGTACAATCCCTCAGCTAGAGCTCTATTGACGTACTCGATGATGGTATTGCGTAGCACTTGGTGACGGTCTGAGGTGAGTTCATAGACTTCCTTCACAGCCCAGGGGATGACGTTCGCAAAGTTGGCTGTTTCTAAAGCCGCCATAAACTTCGTACGGGATACATCTCTGAGGCTGGTCATTTGAACACGATCCGCGAGAATGAAGACTTGTATGTGGAGGGACAGTTCACAGCAATGTAGTCGATCTGTATGCGTTAAAGGTTAGCTTAGTTATGCTTGGGAGGTGATTGGACAAACCGGTTATGTCGGCAGGTGGTCCTCTGTTATTTTGCGCGGTCTTGAGGTCGAACCCGTAGTGCATGTAGAACTCATAATCCCCTCTGCAGAGGTAGGCCAGCATCATCTTGACGACGAGAGGATGGTCCGGGAATTCGACTTTCTTGAGAGGTTCCTATCACCGTTTAGCCACGGGCTATGTGGGTTTCAAGCTGAACTGACCAAAAGCCCAAACGCAGACGCTGTCGCGAAAAACTCGGACTGACTACAGATGTTTGACTTGCACGCCTGGAAGTACCGACCATTGCAGACTATGGTAAACTGGTCGTCGTACTTGGGGTATAATGTAAGGCTATTCAGTAGTGTTAGTCGTCTGGACTATGATTAATCATCTATGCTTAGGTAGTCCTACCTTGGGGCAAAAGGGAACGGCTGCTCTTTGAAGAACGTGTCTTGCGCGTGACGGGGGACATCACGCTGATTGGAGTTGGTGGCAGTCTTCTGCTCTGGTGGCTGACTTAAAGGATTGTAATCCATGCTGAATGGGACTCTTTGTGGATGGGCTAAGATTTGAGACACCATTTGTAAGAGGAACACAGCATCTTGGACAAAGTAGTTAGTTGTGTCTGTGACATCCAACCCCACTGGAAACTCACTAGTAGATGTCATCCTGTCACGGAAATACCCAGTTAACTCATGAGGTGTTATGGGAAAGCTATGAGATAATGATAACTTGTGGAATGATCCATGCAAGAACTAGGTGGCAATGATAGGAATTGGAGTTGAGTACTAACTGAAATGGCAAGAGTGCAAACGTCTTGCTACCAACAAACTCATGTGACATGAACTTTTCGTAGTATGCAAAACTCAGGTGAATGAATGTCACGGTGTTCATCCAAGCTCAAAAGGGTTTGAGAAAATGGCCATCGGAGCTGAACGTTTTTGAAAAGGAATTTCAATATTGTAAAAAGCCTTTCTAGATAGCTTAATAAAGGTTCATAAAATCACACGAATGAGACATCTAAGAAATGCCGATCTGGAGCAATAAGATACAAAGAAAGGACGCTAACGCTGGATACCTCGGACAGGGTATATTATCATTATAACATTATTCCACTCCACCAAATTGGTTCAAATCAAGACCGAAAACAGAAATAAATACATTTTACCGCCACAGATCACCTCTGCTGTCGCGCCTCAAGCCCCCACTACTCTTTGGCCGACCATCATCGGCTGGGACAGCCAGAAACCCACCAAAACCATTACCGACCAGCACGCTTTTTCTCGAATCTCCTCCCCAGGCCCGACCCAGCTGTGCATCATGGAAACTGAGGGGCCGGGTAGTGCTATCGCGACGGCCTCGGGTTGACGGTGGCTCATACGGTGTGAAGTTCCACTCCAGCTCATCCAACCCTTTACTATACACATTCAACGGCTGCGTGAGAACGCCTCCAGCGAGTTGAGGTCCGCTTTCACCGCCACCAAACAGTCGCGGGGGAGGCGCGAGGAGCAGGGTCTCAGGGAATGCCGCGTCGCGGACATAGAGATCACGAAGAGCAGGGAGCGACTTGGACATTAATGATGAAATTAGGTAGGAATAGTACGAAACCGCCACAGGAGGCATTCCATAAGACCCTGCCGGCGAGGTAACTTCGTAATGCAACAATTCGAGAGATCGAGAAGCCAATGGTGGTACTTGCTCTGGGGGAAAAGATCGTGTCACATCCTGGATCACTGACAGCGCTCGGAGCTCAGGAGCAGAAGAGAGAATTTGATGCAGTTGGGAGGGATGGACGTTCGTGGACGACAAGGTCAGGGATTGCAAAGAATTCCGATTTTGAGGAAGAGAGAAAAACGCGGCAAGCCCGCTTGCCGTCACTTTGGGGGTATCTCGAAGCGTAAGTCGCTGAACGGCGGGGAATGGAGGAAGGGTAGGAGAGTGGGCAAACGCGGAGTCATCAAGCCAGGCCAGATCATCCAAGGTCAGATCGAAAAGTTTGGGGAAAGACCCCAGAGCAAATCTTAGAATATGGGGTTCAACCTGCAGTCGCGACAATTCCAGAATTTCCAGATTCGCCCAGAGGTGCGAACTAGGCAACTGCGAAAAGCTGCCCTCTGCGCCATGACGATAGGTCATTCGACGAAGGTCTGGGCAACGAGCCATGATCTCTTGTTTCAAGGCAAGACATGAGGGGTCGTCACTGTAAAAACCAGTTGGTAGATCAACGTATCGGAGCCCGGGCAGTACCGAGATTGTTCGCGCAATTTCGGATTTCTTTGCCTCGCGGGTCATATATGGCATGCGCAAAGAGAGCACCATGTCTCCCAGATCCCGGGACTGCCGGACGGTTCGCATGAAAAGGGAAAGGCGAGCTCCGGGGGCGTCTTCGGGATCGCCATTGCGGTCGAAGAAAGAGCGTCGCTTCCGCTTGGCCGACAATTCGAATTCGAGTTCACAATAATGGACGGCGTCAATACGGACATTGGAGTAGCTGAGGGTGAGCGAGACATTAGTAAAGTAATGAGATGGAAAAAGAATTGTTGATAATCGAACTAAAAGCTTACAGCACTGCTTGAGCGTCCATCGACCAACGCTTGCACACTAAAGCGCAGTGCGCTAAATCGCGCATATCGCATAGCATGCAGCCATCTTCGGTCATCGACTCCTCCGAAGTATTGTAACTGGTATCGTCGGCATGTGGGCACACAAATGAAAAGATGTGGATCAGAACACGTCGAGGAAGCTTCTTGGTGTAATCCTGACCAGTGAAATGGACAGGCAACGGAGGGACAGGGTCACGGTTAACGCCAGTGCGGAGGTGTTCATAGCTGACGGCATTCCCCGCACGGCTATGACTCTTTGAACGCTTTCGAAGGCGGCTCAGAAAACCCATTATGAACAATGGAAGGGGTCAGACATGGACCAAACAGGAAATTCTGGAATCAAACCGAGAAGAAAACAAATTGAGGGGAGGGTTAGAGGTTAGAGAAATATTAAAGATGAGAAGGATGAGGCTAAGCGAAAAGAAAGAGAGTGAGAGTGAGAAAGGACGAAGTGGGGAAGGGGAAATCGACCAAATATGGGGGCATAATCAAATCGCCTATCACTAGACTACGGCCGGAAATACTTCTACATGCAACTGTCAATTCATTCCTTTTTTGGTATACATGCGCCCGTTGTCTATCCGAATATAGAAGCTCGGCGGGTAAAGTTCTTTGATGAAATAGACGTTTCCTTTGTACTATTTGTTGAGTTGTGCCGTGGGAGGTATTATCCTTGCAGTGGATAGTCAAATCACCTCAGCCTTCCAAGAAAGCAAAGAAACGATCAAAGCCAGAGAGGCACATGGTTACAGTGGTGGCTGCAGCCAATTTTGTGCTTATTAGCCTATCATTGAACGATCGGCAAGTCAAATCAACCAGGGTATTGCGCCCAGCCTAGCATGAAAAGCAGTTGCCAAGACAGGGGACAGAGAACGCGCATCATGGATGTGGGAGCGTTTCAGGCCGGCGGCTACCACCTCCAGCTCATTATTCAGTAGTTGGCTGAAACAAGTGGAGATGAGATGCAAAATTAGTGACAGTGCACAATTAAATGAAAGGATGAGAATGGACAAAGTGGAAACTTGGATGATTTGATTGTTCGTGAGATGAATGGGTCGGCTAATCTATTTTAGGATAGGCGTCATTCTAACCTTAGAAATCAAAGTGTTTGTCCTTTTGTCAAACATGCTTCTTTTTTTGGTATGCATATTTCAAAGCACTGTCATGTATTCGAATACAAATCGATTAGAACATTCAAGTCAGATAAAACACTGTCCTTACAGAACGTACATTCACAGTAACACCAAGCTCTACACCCACGTGTGTAAAAGCTCAGAACCAACTATACACTCAATAAAGTTATTCCTTTGCACAAATGACGATAATTATAAGATCTCCAATTTACATCGTCATGACATCATCCCCAATTCTGGACTTCAAGTGGCGTATACAACCAACCGGAGGACAAATCCCTGTTTTGCATGAGACAAAGGACAAATAAAGAAGCATTGCATCCAGCCAGTTCAATATGATTCCGTATCAACTGAATGTTGCACCAAATACGGACAGCTGCTGTTCTTCCTGCCTTCAGCCGATCTGCCGTGACATCCCTGAGCAAGCAAGGAGGTCGACCGATCCCTTCCGGAAAACACATAACCCCTTTTATCAGCTATCGCACGTTTGGAATAACCCCTGAAATGGCAGAGGATGTGTCTATGGGGGGCGACCCCCTCCCCAACCCCATATCCGGTACAACCCACAAGGAGCGCTGGAAACTGCGCCCCCCGTACAAGATCCAAAGCGATGAGGAATTCGGGCCGGTCCAATGGATCGGGCGGTGTCAATGCGGTCAAGTAGAATATAAACTGAATCGAGAGAAGCCCTTGAAATCGAAGTACTGCCACTGTCGGGGGTGTCAAGTGTTGCATGGTTAGTTGAGATCAACGCGAGGGCTATACGTCCTGGTTGATATCGTTGGCTGTCATTGCATCACGTTAACCAATCGCAGGCTCCCCGTTCCAATGGGCTGCTATCTTCCATAAGTCAGATATGACTTTCACTAACGGTACGAGTGGCCTCGGATTCTACTCGTCTACGGAGAAGTCACAAGAATACCAAACTCCGACGAAGGTGTCGTGCTCTTTCTGTCGGACTCCCATCATGGACGAAGGGCGTAATGTCTGCCTGCTTTTCCCGGGGTCTATTGATTATGGAGAGTCGCATGAACAGAGGGAGCGGTGGGTTAAAGCATTCGAAGTAGAGTAAGTCCTGCATATTCCTGCATCCGCATAATCATATGCTAATGACGTCCAGATGTCATATTTTCTATAGCCGACGAGCGATCGAAATCCCCGACGGCAAGCCCAAGTGGTCCGAGTTGGATGAAAGTAGCGACCTTCTAGACGACAAGGGAAACCTAAAGAAAAGTAATTCATGAAATCGGGCAGGCTTCAATAACCGAATGTAAGAATGTAAATTAGAGAACAAAGAAAAATTCATCTGCCAAAGAAAGTCATTTCACCCTCTTCCATTCCTTATACTAATTAGCGCGAACTACTCTATAAAGCGGACAAACCATAAATGCCATCCGAAACCACGGAACAAACAAAATTCTCAAAAGAGGACCATATGCCTGGTGAAACCCTAACTAGTGACACAAAACGCAAACCGTCTCCTTGCAATTCCAAGCCCAAGCCCGGCGAACAAAATCTTAACCGTCGCCTTGTCCGACGGCATTACAAACCCACCCACATTAGCGTCGCACAATTCGTACCTTTGTCCTCGGCAACATTGCAGAATCCCCCGCCGGCGCAACCTCCCAATCCGCGCGATCGGGGTCACCAGGCCCCCTTTCTGACTTTCACTCTATACTCGGGCAAACCTTCAAGTTCCGCCCAATATAGCATGGAGTCTACTGGACACGAGATTAACTCGGATGCCAATCGCAATATATATTCGCTGTCCGTTTAGCGCCCTCGTCTGCGACCTTCTGTGAATAGCCAGGCTAGTGTCATTGCACGGCCTTTGCTTAGCCATGTGTCGGGATCTGAGCGGCCATAGGGCAAACGCCCAATCGGGGATGCAGCTTACTGCGGCTGTGTTGGTAAAGCGCCTAACTAACCCCGCCGTGGATAGATTGGCCTTGTGCGTTTATTTTTGCGACAATGGATAACGCGATGGAGGGGTTTGTATTGTGATACTATTGTAAATGAGTGCTTCAATACCTTGATCAAATCAAGAAAAGTCAATTCCATTATGCGTCTGCTGCATACGAAGGAGTCCGGTCCGAACAATTTCATTATTGAATCATTTCCGGATAATCAGATCCCAACTTATGCGATCCTCTCACATACGTGGGAGCAAGAAGAGATCACCTTTCAGGACATAGAAACCGGCGCGATAAATAAAAAAGGGCTGAAGAAGCTCAAGAATAGCTGTGCCCTGGCTAGAGCGAATGGATATGACTATATCTGGAATGACACGTGCTGTATCGACAAGACGAGTAGCGCGGAGCTGTCGGAAGTGCTGAATTCCATGTACTATTATTATCAGGAGGCAGATGTGTGCTATGCCTTTTTGTCTGATGTGCCGTCGAAACCTCTGGCCGAGAGTAGGTGGTTCACCAGAGGTTGGACGCTTCAAGAGCTCATTGCTCCCTTCAATGTGATCTTTCTTGATGAGGAGTGGAAGGAAATAGGAACCAAGGAGAGCATGCGAGTTGCTCTATCTGAGATCACCGGCATACCTGCCGGCATCCTATTGGGGGTGGATGATGTTGAAACAGCTAGTGTCGCTCAAAGAATGTCATGGGCCGCACGAAGAGTAACAACGAGGCTTGAGGACCGAGCGTATTGCTTGATGGGTATTTTTGGCATACACATGCCACCGATTTATGGAGAGGGTAAAAGAGCGTTTATCAGACTCCAAGAAGAGATCATGAGAGTTTTGGATGATCACAGTATCTTTGCCTGGAAATCGGAATCTGAAGAAGATACCCATGGCGGGCTTTTGGCTTCGTCTCCGGACGCTTTTAGGGATTGTGCCAATATTGCTCCTTATAATCCCTTCACGACACTGGACGGTCCATTGACAGTGAGCAGCAAAGGTATTCACTTAGAACTGCGTTTTGTTGGTATCGGCCGCCCTGGTTTGGGACTCGGCATTCTTCATTGTACCGAGAGTAAAAAGGGGGAGGATGATAAACTGGTGGCTATTTATTTACAAGACTCATTCCTGACCATGCAACACTTTAAAAGGATTCAAAGCGGGCGATTCGAGCTCATTGATCCCAAAGAGCTCGGACCGTCACAATATCCTCTGAAACGACTATGCGTTCGACAAGGACGTTCAGCAAATCGGAAAGCCATGATAAGGCGGAGCGCAGAAGCTAAAATGTTTGCGCTGGCTGAGGTTCATGGACAGTCGCTTATGGAGCCGTTGCGGGCTTGTTCGGAGACACTACATAGCTGGATACGCGTGAATAAAATAGAGGGAAGTGGTCAAATACTACTATCACATGCTGCTCGCATGGGACATGTTGACATGCTGTGGCTACTATTGACAAGGAGTGACGTACAGGCAAATGGGAAAGATTCCAATGGACGGACACCTTTATCACATGCAGCAGAAGCGGGAAAGGAAGCCGTCATAAAGTATCTGCTCACTCGAGTGGATGTTGAGCCAGATGCTCAAGACGACGACAAACGTACACCTCTCTCATTGGCTGCAGTGTCAGGCCATTCAAATTCCGTGGAGCTGCTGCTGCAATCTGGCAGAACCTACATTGACTCAAAATGCAAGGCCAACCGAACCCCACTCACATGGGCTGCAATAAATGGGCACAAGGAGGTTGTCAGGGTATTGCTCGAAAATGGAGCTAACCCGGAGTCCAGGGCATCATTTGAACGCACCGTCCTGTCTTGGGCTGCAGATAATGGGCATGAAGAAGTAGTTTCGTTGCTTCTCGACAAAGGGGCTAACATAGAGGCCGTGGACGATAGCTCAAAGACAGCTTTATCAATAGCTGCAGAGAGAGGTCAAGCAGCAGTAGTAGAGCTGCTTTTAGAAAGAGGGGCCGCGATAGAGCGTCTGGCAGAACAAGGTCTGTCGCCTTTATCATTGGCTGCGAAGAGGGGACATGTGGCAGCAATGAAGACTCTCATTGAGAGGGGAGCCTTCATAGACTGTTTAGACTGGGACAATCGGACACCACTTTGTCGTGTCGCAGAGCTTGGCCATGATGCAGCTGTTAGAATGCTTCTTGAACATGGTGCTGATATAGAGGCGAAAGTATATCCGCACCGAACCCCGCTATCCCTAGCTGCTGGGAGGGGCCATGAAGCGGTGGTAAGAATATTGCTTGAGCATGGGGCTTGCAAAGAGTCAAAAGATAATCGGGGTCGAAAACCTCTGCTCCACGCAGAGTCAAATGGCCATAATTTAGTAGTAGAATTATTGCAAAGTAACGGCAAGTGACAATCACACTCTAGATTAAGAAAGCCATTTTTATAAAGTGAGTAACTGGTATTACGACGATTGATATGAGGTTGGCGTATTGAGTGTATGAGTCTCCGGAACCTTGAGCTGCATACCTTTGCATGTGTAGCTTCCACATGATGCAATGAGGCCAGAGCTGTCTATAAGGGAAACGTTGGGTTCCAGACGTATGTATCTATCAGGGTTAACAAAGAAGATAACAAGCCCACAACTTCCGCCTACATTTGACATAGTATAGCCATAGGCTACATGAATATAGCACTAATTTGACCGGTACCCTCGGGCGAGTAAGGCTCTGTGGTTGTAATCAAGTGCTATGCGAAGTACTAAGTACTCATTATGTTATAATTGATAATTGCCGGGTGTGGTATAACATAACTCCATCTGGATTAGTGCATGAAAGTGTGCTTTGTTAAATTCACTTTTCGACATGGAAAGGGTTGCACTACAGTAGGTTTGAAATAGCCGTGAAGGTATGGTCCCAGCCAGTACGCGTGGTCTAGGGATGTTGTTTTCAGATGATCTGGTGACATCTATTAAGCTAATAAATGTCAGCTGAAAGATACCAAATTCTCCATAGGCTTATGAATTAATCCTCAAGTTGCGCTTGTTAGAGCACATGGTACGTATACCCCTCAATTAATTCGAGTACAGGCGACTTAACTACCAGGTTATTGCAATATCAGGTCCCATGTGACTGACTGCATTTTCTTTCCTCTAGAAGCAACGGATATCACGAAATATGGCCACTGGCAGACAATGTGTAGTCAGTTGAATGGTATTTATAGAAGTCGTTCCTCGGACACATAACTAACTCTTCTATGCGTTATGCATATTGGCTAGATCTTCCCGACCCTGCGCGGTAGAACTTATTATGTGGTTGCTGATCATCTCAACTGCCTTGGCAGCATGTCAAGCGTTAGCTACTACCTCAATAACAGATAGTCAAATGAGAGACCTGCTTGATCAAGGTGGCATTGGGCTTGCAGATAACTATGCGCCTTTGTGGTTCTTTGGACAGGCATTAAACCGGCCACCTTGCTACCCAACGTGGGCCTTCGGAGGCTCGTCCACCTCGAAGGACGTATACGATCTCACCCACAAGACACCTGCCGCACCGCAATGTGACTATCCAAATGTCGGGTGCAAATGTCGAAACCCCGGTGTAGGCATGGGCAATCCAGGACCTGAATTCCCAATCTACTATACCTTTAAAGAGTGCAATGCTACCGATGTTCGAGTGGTGTACAATTTATTCTATGAGAAAGACGGGGCAAAAGTAGGCGGGTTCATCGATACTGGACATGACTAGTAAGCAGCCCACTTAACATACTGGTAGAAGCGTCGTTGACAAATACAGTGACTGGGAAAGAGTGGTTATCATCCATTCCAAGGGATTAAACAACATGTGGGCACCATCTCGAGCTCTATTATCTTCACATAGCGGCTACCATAATTTAGCCTGGAAGGATATTCATAGTTCACTCACTACTGATGAGATTAAAGCCGGGGCCGCTAATAACCCCGATGGCATACGCGATAATGACCACCCGAAAGTTTATATCTCGTGGTCAAAACACGCGCATTTCGATACACGCAATACTCGATGGATCGGTCCTATCAGCCAGTCGACAGATAAGGCATTTCGTAGTAATGATTGGTGGCATTATGTTGACAAAAAGTATTATGTACGGTTACTAGTAACATTTGATTCGATAACTGTGACGCTGATAGATGCAGATTCAATCGGATAATTCGACAGATGCGGGGATAGCTTTGGGAAGCGTGGATTGGGGCAGTGCCACGAGTAATCCCCCTTTTGTGCAGAAAGGCGTCTGTTCTGCTGAAGCATCTTAATTATGCACAGAAATTTGGTTATGCTGTGACCAACGAATTGGCTTGATAGGGTTCGCTAAACTCATGACGTCGACGGGATATTTTGTCCCCACCATCGGAAGGATTTACTAGATTTGCGATGCCCCGTCCACCGCAACCCCTCTGTTAATTACTCATGGCAAGACCTTAATTTCATCTGTACATAATCTCTCATAGCTAATTTTATAACCGGGTCATCTCAACATAACCAATTTGGTCAGTACCTTGACAAATCACCACCAATCCCGTGCAGCAAAGCCGCCTTGAGCTCAACAATAACTCAGCAACCTACACGCTTTTATCAAATACTTCGTTTACATGAAACATAATGTCCTGGTTCCAAAAGTCTTTCAATCTTAAGTCGCAATCTCGCGGTTCCTACCTCATCACAAGAGAAATCACAGACAACCTCCCTGAACTCGAACAGTACAAAGTTGGTATCTTACACCTCTTCATTAAGCACACGAGCTGTGCTCTCTCCCTGAATGAAAATTATGACAGATTGGTACGCGGAGATATGTCAAAGGCGCTTGATCGGATAGTACCAAGTGATGGGGGAAGTGGAAGACTTTATGATCATGCAGATGAGGGAGAGGACGATATGCCGGTATGTAATAACTGAAACTGATTTAATGAGCACCGTCGTGGTATTCTTCTCAGATCCACCATGTTCCTGATATCCTGCGCTTTTCCTGCGTTTTCCACTCGTTTCCCTCTCTCTACCTACTCTTCACGCTTCAGAAGCCTAGTTCGCGTTTGGGATTTTATATGGTTGTGCCGGAGCCTAGAGAATCGCGCTAATCGTTTACAGGCCCACGTCAAGTCTTCCCTAATCGGAGCTTCAGTATCAATCCCTATTTCCAACGGAAAGCTAGCCACCGGCATGTGGCAGGGTATTTGGTATTTGGAGTTCAGAAACATGAGACACAGCCGAAAGGTCGTGGCTACAATCCAGGGTGAAAAGATCGAACCCACCGAAGAAGCTTAACTTATGATTCATGAAATGGTGTGGACTAGTTCAACTATAGAGGTCATGACCGAATGTTTCGGAAATAATGAGATCCGGACTATATAGATAGACTTTATCGTCGTGCTGTATAAGCTAGGGTGACAAGCCCTGTGTAGGATACGGAATAATAAATTGATAAAAGAACATTTTATTCTAACTCATTGATCGGTACTTTCTGTACAACGCCCCAAGGCAAAGGTGGGCAAATAAACAAACAATCATCAACGCCAAAAACAATGACCTACCGCTGCTCCAGACTGCCCTCGGTGACGCGCTGGGTCTCGTTCACCTCGGCGGCATCACCGGTGGGCTTGAGGGGGTAGCTGGTGGCGGGGAGGGACTCGAGGTAAGCACGGTGCTGCTCCTGGGCCTGATATTATGTTAGTTGATTTTCCATTGATCAATGATATGCGGGGCTTACGAAGGGAAGTCCGCAGTAGCCGCAGGTAGCAATCTCGGGCTTATCGGTGTTGATGTAGATTCTGGGGTGACCGAGGGGACCACCACCACCGTCACAGCTGACGACCTTCTTCTTTGTCCAGCGGACGGGCTGCTTGTGGATGAGCTCGATAGCGGCGTAGGGTTGAGGCTAAACCGGGATCAATTAGCAAACTGTCCTACTGTGACTGATATCGGCATAACCCGATGTCCTGTATTCAACCGCACAACGACCGAAAGGCTGCACTCAATCTGTGCTGGCCTAACATACCTGCATTTCCATGATGGTCTGCTCGAAGCGAGGGCCGGTCATAGCCTTCTCCCTTGGCTGCTGGCTGGCAGCCCAGGTACGGGCACGGTTGGGAGCCTGGAGGTGGCGGTTACGCTCGCCAGCCTCAACCTCTTCCTTCAGGGGCGCATCCCAGCCACCCATCGAATCAACGGGAGTCGCATTGGTAGCCGAGACATTGGGCTTGGGCGGTTGTGGGGGGTTCGGGTCGTTGGCTGGGATGGTGTTTTCGGAGAGACGAGGAACGGTGGTGGAGTATCCGGCACGGGCGATCACGCGAGGAGTCCAGGCGGCGGAGAAGGCCGCGATCCGGCTTCGAGCCAAGGGCAACATCTTGGGCAATTGGGTCCCTGGGACTTGGTGTAGAGGTCAAAAAGTGGATGACGGGTGAGGGCGGAGGTGAAGAGATCGGGTTCAAGGGTGAGGTTTGCGGGAGCTCGCGCCGCCGCTTTGAGTGAGCCAATCGGCGGCTCTCCTGCGCCTGTTTCCTCGATTCTGCCGTTTGCGATTTTCTTTCCGCTTTTTGTCCCACGCTTTTTTTTGTAATGCTTTCATTTATCTCACTTTTCATTGGGGGTAGTCAATCACTTTGCGATTTTTAAATATTTAATACTATAGGTCATATCATTGTCATCAGTCAATCATGGCTGGCTCTCCTGCGTCTGGCTCAAAGCCAGAGAAGACAATGTCTTCCCGTCTTCTGACCATGAAAGTATGTCACCTGCGGTCGCCTACGAAATCACCAATTTTGGCCAATTTCTCGAATCAAAGGAACAAAATGCTAACTAACCGGTTGTAGTTTATGCAACGCGCTGCTGCCACCGCTGCCGCTAAGGATCCCTCCCAAGCAGTTTCGCCGGAAGATACAAAGTCCCCCACACCAAAGCGCCAACGAATGTCCTTGGACAACTCTCAAAGCCCTGCAGCTACGCCCTCTGCTGATCTTGAAGCCATCTCCGCCGCCCTTGCAGCTGAAGAGGAGAAGCGCCGTGAAGCCGTTGCGCGTCAGGCCGCGGATGCCGGAGAGACAGAATGGGTTCTTGATTTCGGAACGGACAGCGCTGTCAATCAATACGCTCCTCCGCCGTTCGTCGTTGCGGATGAATCGTTAGATGCAGAAGATGATGATCTGGCTTATGGGGGAAGACAGGCGTATGGTAACTTTAAGAGAAAGAAGAAGACTGAGGTTAGTTTGCGTCCTTGCCTTTGCTACTTCAATCAGGCTGACAATATTAGACACATGCCGCGGGCGGCGAGGAGTCGGACTCTGAAGAGGATGAGGAAGAAGATGGAGACGACGTGGACTCCATGATCAACAAAGCAAAATCTAAGGCCTCCAAGAACAAGCCGCCTCCGAGGGTCAAGTTGTCGAAATTGACCAGTATTTCTGGCGGACGTCAAGGAACCGTCGGAGGGAACAAATCTCAGAAGAAGCGCAAGCATTAAAGCGTCTAATTTCAGCTACTTCTTTCCCGCTGGCTTTGGTGATATGTAACTGAGCCTTTCAATCCCGCGCGCGACTTGTTTGTGAATGGACTATTACTCGCTTCCTTAGCAATGCATCGACGCACAAATCGCATCCGTCATGGACCACATTGTCCACTGTTGCTGCTCCAAGGCCTATTGGAATGGAAGTGGTACAAGAATATTTTCCATCCGGATACTGACCATAGCAGTCATGACGCCATGACTATGCTGTATATATAAGAGCGGCATTTTCGTTTATTTGCGTGGTTGTCTATAACGCCTATTGCAAGATAATTTGGGTTTCCACACAAACAGCCTAAGGTTTCGAGAGAATACTGCTCCGTGGATTTGCGGGTTACTTGCAAGAAAGCCGAACGGAGGCTCCCCGTTGGCCACTCTACAGATGCATTTGTGTTGGTATCTGTCGGAAGGCTGCCTGCCGCTCCATTGGTTATTCATATCAATCGGTTTCAATACGAAGTTTTACTCATGGCTTCTAACTGTATATGTCCGCCGATTCATGACTTGTTGCCGGTAGACATGCTGAATCGCGGTATTTGATCAATATAGCCCTCAAATCCTATTCACATTATGTCCTGTGTTTTCGCGCATGGCTATTCAATTTTATTCATGTAGCATTGGTTTTAGATGAATAGTTCAATAGCTTGGCTTCCACATTCCTCGATCTAAACTACATTAACACCGAAAGCTATTCCCAGTTTCCAATTCCCAAGAAATTTAGCACTAAATAGAAATACGTAGAGTGAAAGACCGTGTATATACAGTCCGAATACCTAAAAGTCAATGTCTATCCGGGATGCTGTAGGGCACGTGTCTTAGTACCGGAAGATAAGTGAAATCGGCTCCTATTTCACCCATCTATTCTCCTTAACTCTGTTACGATACTTTCACTCCATCTATCCTCATTCAATCTCCCGGCTTTTCTTGATCCTTCCTCAGGGTACCTTACTTTGTGGACTATCCTTTTTTCCTATACTCATTTTATCTCCGGATATCAGGCCCATACTACTCTTTTGAAGTCTAAGGCAGCTTAGATTACCGGTTCCTCAATTAATCATTAATTTCTATGCAATACAGCGGGACCGGGTTACTCGGATACTAATTTCATCATTGCATCGCCCTAGTCTGTACGGATGATGCAGGATTCTCGGTCATTCTATCTGCTCCAATGATCCCTGCAACGCGAAGGCCGAGATGTCATTCACACATCTGTTTTCCCAATAAATCTCGACGCTTTGAAGGGATGTCAGCACTATTTGGTGACGGAGTAGCGTCTAACTGACCCGGTTCACAGGGGCAGCTATAACAAGGCCTCTCAACTTACTATTCTCGGAAAACCATCATATACTATAGTACTTTGTCTACTACCGCTACAGCTCCAACTTTCCACTTGACGAAGTGAAACATACAATGTGACTATTAGTGTCGCGCACAATACATTCGTCTGTGATGTGATAGCTAAACCTGGGGGTTTGTCCTAAACCTCAACCTCTGTCAAGTTGCCTACTGAGAACGAGGTTGAGACGCTTGCCGTGTCCCTCATCTTGACTGTGTGATTTACTTGAAAATGGATTGCAACCGGTAAGCTTGAGTACCAAAGAGCAGGAACTAACCAGTAGGTCATTGGAATACTGACATGTTGCAGACGTTAGAGAAACCCCAAGAAGGCCACCAGTAATTGGGCCCTTTATGTCACCAAACGCCGAACACTCAATTTTAGCTTCACCAACTTGACCAGATCACCACAAACAAGTCATTATCTAGACCTGTTTATCAACAGTTGAACTTTCGGAAGGCATGGTCTGTCTCAAACTGCACAAGGGATATAGAATTTGCGTTCCTGCAGTAGCAGACCAGAACTCATCTACAGGGTTAATAAGGGCTCTTGACGGAACAGACAGGCTGGACATTGAACTCGCTGTAGATCATACCCAAGGTCTATGGTTATACATAGGCACCACCGCGTATAACACCATAGATAGGTGATTGACCGAAGGCAGCACAATTCTGTATACTGGAGCCATTGACTTCTAAACATCGCTTAAACCGACACTTGCCTGTCTATTAAGCGACTACCCAGTACATTTGAAAGATATCCCCGGAGACCTTCCAGCATCTAAACAGATCATCACTTGTACAATTCTATCGTAAATATCATTACTATCAATCAAGCTGTTTGCATATAGCTAGCATGAGCTAAGCTGAAAACACGAAATTTGCCTATCAAATGTGGCTGCACCAAGAAAATGACAATTTTTACAATAAGACCGAAATCTGTTAAACCACCTTATTTTATGAGACTCGTTCTCAAAACATGCTCACTCGATGGATGATCACCAATATGTGGACAATAAAATACGCAAGATACCATGAGAAATTATATGTTGCTTCGAATTGCCAATAATGTCAAATCATTTATGAACTCCCATCGTGAAAATGAACAATATCCTGCTAGCAGCCACCACATGCTTGAAAGCACTGCAAAAGCCATGAAGCTGCACGAGAAGGTGGTCGTCGCCTACAGAGGTCTGAGGGAGGCTATCAACAACCTACGGCAAGGGCAAGCAAACCTACAGCGCCCCCTTTATACAAAATCACAGATATGGATGGCGAAGGATGTCGCTCGCCACTATTTCTAAAACAGCGTATCGAATAGTCAACTACACTTGCGCATATCCAGTCCAGTATGTAACAATCCTAAAATAGTCACACATCCTACCACCTGATCTACTGAGCACCTTCGGCACCAAGACTTCGTAACCCTCCGGAAGAGGATCATGCAGACATGTTCTATTCCTACAGTATCCCGGGACTGCGCCGTCTGGAAAATGCAGCGACCAGCACATAAAAAGCTGAACAAATGTTTTTAGGATCCTCCATAAGGGATGATCCCATGGATCTCGACGACGACTATACGGAGATGACGGACTAGAGGGCAGGGGAAGTAAGGGGTTTAGGGCGCCACAGGTTGGATGATAGGACAACCCTGGTCTTGTAAATTGAGCTCATTGCACAAAGCAATTTACGAATCGATATCACAAACCTGGAAAAGCCTAGGATATCCTCATCAAAAGTGATAGTGAAAGTGAAAGTGAGGGACCATATGGGCTTTGCGAAAGCTGCGTCACCTGCCAGAGACCTCAAAATGTTTTGTCATACACAATGACTACCTCTAAGACTGACCGACCTAATCTCAAAGTCATTAAAGCCTCGCAATGCCATCACCAAGTCTGTGGCGTCGAAGTATATCATAAGCCTGGCACAGCCTATATCATACCGGATACATTATCTTAAACGCCCTCCTCTGCGCAGAGTGACATATGAACCCCTCCAGAATCCTTTTATTGGAACAGAGATACATGACTAACCGTCCTTACTGATATATTCGGCAATGGGATCCATCAATGCATTAAAACAGATTATCGCAATAAGCCCAGACTTAACAATCTTTGTATACTTTAAGAGAATACAGTACTAGATGGAAAGCTGTGTACCTAACTCATTAAAAGGACATATTTTATATATGGCGCACAATTTTAACGAACACATACATTTAAGATGAATATTAGAGTATTTACAAAGCATCACTTTCTATATAGATATCCGTCTTTTGAATCCTTGAATATATACCTCTTTCCCTGACTTACCGTCCAGCTTCAGTATTGCCATATACTCTTGCAGGGACAATCTACAAATAATGTTCATAGCACGACCTTCATAGTACACAAATGAGTCATTGAAGACATAGCACATACTACCCTACTATCCTCAATCTCGACAGCAGTAACTGACATCCAAGTACAAATACTACTCCCATATTAGCCCCGAAAAGTACATAAACTAACTCAAGCACACCAATCACAACCAACCAACCTAATCAAGATTCAGAAACCCATTCTCAAAGAGAACCCAACACACCCCAAAAACAAACATCAACACCCACCCCCAACTAACCCCATTCCACTCGACCCCAAAATATACCTCCTTAATTCGAGTCCTCATCCCCCTAGTCAAATCAGCCTCTAACCACATAAACAAGTAAAGGAACCATACCGGCTCAGGGTCCTTAAGCCCCTTCCTAACGGCACACCGGTTACAATACATCTTCGGCCCGGAATAGGGGGAGCAGGTCTTATGCTTTCCGCAGCTGTTGCAGGCGACGGTGAAGGGCATTTTGCCTTTTCTTCGGGATCTGGTGATGTCGTTGGTTTGGTTAAGAGAGTGGTGATATATCTTGGTATTGAAGGGTATCAGGATATTCGGTAAGTTTATACACGGTATACTACAGTATGGGGTAGTAGTATATACCCCATGAGTTTGCGGAGATGATAGCATAGTGTGATATCCGAGTTAGGCGCATTGGCGAGGCTACGCTAGTAAACACCGGCTGAAAATTGTCGATCCGGACCCCGCGGAAGCTATACGAGGTCGTCGGGGGATGTGACTCGCGAGTCGTTGAAAGGCCCGAGCGGGAAGGATGTGGCGCTGTATGTCCATCATAGTATATGATAGGAGGGGTCACTGTTAGCAAACTTTAACGAGTCAGTGGTTTAGCACAGGTCTGTGTGGAGTATGAATGTAGTCCATATTTTCATTATCTGGTTGTATATATCTGAGCAAACCCTGAAACTTTGTCCAGTTGTCTTGGTAGTACTCATGTCGGTGCATCTGTAAGAATTGTCTGTAGGTGGGATTGAGAGTGCATGATACGTATCGTGGTTCATATATTCAGAGCTAGTATGTATATACACTTTTGGGAGAGTAGGGCTTGTCACTTTTGTGGAACGGCGCTACGGCCTCCGACTAGGCTAGTAGGGTACTGTAACTTGTGGATGAACTAGTTGAATGATGTAGATTTTTCTATGGCTTGAATAGAAGTGTAACTAATTCTCGGGGATAGTTTTACAAGCCAGTTGCCCTTACTATCTACCGGGTGACCCATTGCTCTTCAAAGGATAAGATTATACAATGACTACTTTGCATATCACATACAAATTCATAGGAGAATGGATACAAAGGTAATGATAGCATGATATATAAGTAAATACAAGGATATATATTGTTAACAAACTACCGAGCTAATCCGAGGCAATAGATAGTTGACAGCTGTCTGCGACCAAGC
Organism: Aspergillus avenaceus; assembly: GCA_009193465.1. Lineage (NCBI taxonomy): Eukaryota > Fungi > Ascomycota > Eurotiomycetes > Eurotiales > Aspergillaceae > Aspergillus > Aspergillus avenaceus. The sequence continues at coordinate 27,160 of ML742118.1, read as the reverse complement.
CTTCGTTTACTTTGTGTTCCCAAGGCGCTCCCCCAACTTCGTCTTCTTCTTGCCATCATCCTCAACTTCATAAATAGTAATCTTCGATATGTTTGACGTCACGACGTCTGCATACGTCGACCCTTCCTTCCACTCGACCTTGCTCCCGTCCTTCAGGGTAAGCACAGTGTAGTCGTCGTAGTTCACGGACACATTGGCCTCGTAGTATGTCATGTCCATCTGATACCACTTGTGAGCTGGGACCGTGACCTGGTCCTGCCATGTCAACTTGATCTCCTGGGCCCAAGAATGACCATTCATGGATTCGTGACTCGCGGTGAAGCCCACATCGATAGTCTCTTCGACGGCAAGGAACTTGAAACTCGTGCTGCTCGTGACGCTCACCTCCTCCGTCCAGGAGTCAGTGAATTCGGTGGAGTTGGTGGTCGTCTTCTCCCGGGTAATAGTCTTGATCTCTTCGGTGTCACTGCCCCGGTTATCCGTCTGTGCGCTATCGAACCCGACCAGATGGATGCTATCCGTGCTGGGCATTTTCGCGATCTCGAGGTTCCGGGTGATTCTGGCGACATCATCGATGAAAACGGGGCGGACGACAGCCCACCTATCCTCATTGGAATCGGTCGGGTCATCCCAAACATCGACATCGACACCACGAAGTAGACCACTGCCGCTGAACCAATCTGCCGCGTGCTTCGAGCCCACGCCAGCCTTCAATTCCTGACCATTGCTGGTCTTGATATGGATAAGTCGCCATTCCTTGCCCTCGATAGCCCAGTTCACGATCCATGACGTGATCACTTCACCCTTTTTGAGCTCCAGAGCGTGGCTCTTATGGTACTTTGAACCGATCACTCCGGATGACTCTCCGTTGTGGTATGTGACTTCGATTCCTCCGATGTGGCCATATTCCCAATCGTCGAAGGCCCAGATTTCGATCTTGGCTACAAGAAGAGACGAGCCATCGCTAGGGCCTGTGATCTTTTGTGTATCGACCTTGGTATGTTTCTCCCAGTATTGTGGTTGAGCTTCCATTTTGGATAGAGGATACGGTTTAATATAAACCCGTGGTGAAGATGATAAGGTAAGAGTAGGTTTATGGAAACTGATATGCTGAATGATGATGGGATGTTGAGAAAGGAGGGCTTCGAAGACCCTTTTATATTGTGATGAAAAGCTTCCAGGCCTTCCCTCGGTGGCGAAAGTTTTCACAACCGGACTACATCGAGACCCTCGTTCAGCTACATCGTGCTCCGTTATGGTGTGACGGAATTACTCCCTGCGACTCGGGTGGCGAGAAGATAGATTAACTGTAGATGCGGGTTTTTCCAGGATAGGCTTCTAGCATTGCGCCCAGCTGAACGTCGGTCTTAGACCATCGTAGACCCTTGTATACACTCGGTACCTTCCAATTATAGTACAGTGTGTGATAGATGGGTAATTTGATTGGAAGTGTCCATATCACTACCCCGTAAAGTGGAACGGAACATACTTCCGCTTCATTCAGGACGCCACTTGAGTCCCGCCGTATCTCATCTCATTGAACTCAGCCGCTACTTAGTTGCTCGGCTAGGGTCGCTAATATTGACTAGTCCAGGATCTAGTCTGGCTAGCCCAGAGGTCAGGACAGATCTGAACTAAACACTGATCCTTTTACACAATTAATGACCTATTGTAATTGAATCCTTCCAAGTCCTTGTTAATCTTGAAGCAAAACCAATTCAAATTTATACACATGTTCAATCAAACTCCTACAGCGTTAAGCTCCAAATGAGTTGAAGCACATCATGCAACAGGGAACGTTTTATGGGACCACTTCATCACAAATCTTAATATACAGCGGCCATAAAATCTCTGACCAGCTACAGTGCACATCCCTGTATACTGAACAGAAGTCCCCATAGTTTTAATATAAATTGAGACATATTCACCAAAACGCCACCTAAATATCACCTCCTTATGTATCTGGACATATGATTTGATAAGTAAATGAGGGGAATCTGGCCGGCGCGTTGACTTATGCAAGTACTAATATATAAAGTGGAGAAGATATCCATGTCTCATATTAACAGCTCAGCCGCTCTCAGCTTCTGAATTAACTGTGCATTACCGCATAATGACAGGGTAAAAACATCATTTAGATTTCTCTTCTGGACCTACATGGCAGGTTCAGCTGAGGAGTGGCTGAATATCCTTGTCAGTCTCGGTAACGGCTTAACGTCCATACAGGACACTTGTTCCTCGCTAGTTGGGACGTCACTCGTTTCCTGAATCATATAACTACAAATCTCTACCCGCATAACACTGTCTGTTAGCCTTCTAGACTCAATGCCATGACATAAAACATCGTTCTAATCAAGTAGTATTAACATAGGATACAGGACAGACAAAAATCAGACACGGCGGATATGATCTCCGAGCCAGTGCTAAGTCCCGACCGCGGCCCCGCTCATCAAGCCCTAAGTGAGATCGGGCCGTGCCTTGGGCGCCCTAGCGTCGTATAGCCGAGCCCTGATTGATTCAAATTATCAATCCTGGCCGAGTAGGGCAGTTCAATTCTGAATCAGTCGTCTCAGACCCATGCTCGAAATCTGCAGAGGCCTGGTTAGCATCTTGGATAGTAGGCCCTCGTATTCTTTATTGTATGGCTGGGATGCATCATGCAGTACGCAGCATGCCTGCTGCATTGCATGTTTGCATAGTCTATATGAGCCTAGATGAACATCTTTAATATACTCAATATTCTATAAATAATGGTGCACATTTGTTTATATTGTCTATTTTCATTGTATATCTCGTACATCTTAAAGGGAAGTTTCTTGGGACAAAATAGAGGACAGGAAAAGGTCGTTAGCTTGCATTACGCAGGCTGCGCCACATTTCATAGTGTGACTATAGCCTTGTGCAGTATGTATGAATCTATAAATATATTTCTAGTTCCACTGAATATACGTATACCACCACATTGCATGGGGATTGGTATTCATCTGAACATGGTTTCGTAAAATTAAATCTACACTCAAAGAAAGTAAACTGGTAACTACCAAAGGAGAATTCCGCTTGGAAAGATTAACAAAGAGAGATGCAGACAATCATTACTTGTCGTACAATGCGTACATTGTGCTACATGCTGGAAAGGTAGTCGGAAAAGGGTTAGGGCAAGTGGAAAATGCCGGTCTGAGCTTCGGGCCGCTCCGCTCGGACTAGGTGTTCGGACTTCGGGAATACTGGTTCATTAGTTTGAGGGCTCTGTATACTATGAAGCAGCTGAGAGTATGAGAAGTATCTATGGTTGGTTGGGGTCCTTCGTCCTAATATTGGAGTGAGTGGTTTTCCGATGGTCATTACTAGGTAGCTACCTGGTAACAGCTGGATATTTGTACGACCTGGCGACCTGGCGACCAAAACGCCCCTAATATTGCAATGGGGAGTTCCGTGTCAACCAAGTGAATACTACTATACCCCAGAAAGCGATACGAGGTTCAAAGCACGTATGACACAATTGTATTCAAAAAGCAACCGTGACAGTGACACAGCTGAGACTAGGGTTGTAAGTAGACAAGGAATATTCGCCCTGGAATGTCCCTGGGTCTTGAGAATGGGTGGCTTATTGCAGACACAACCATATTGAATTTTCCGACAATGTGAGCATTGTTTCTATGAGATTCATGAGACACCTGTGTTACAATCATATGGCTTTTTGCATATGATATGACCGTTTTCTTTAAAGGAAATCGAAAACTCCAAGGAATCTGTAATCTTCCTTTCTTGACCGTGTTTCACAAATCCTGGGTATAAAGAACCGCCGCTCCCCTCTCAAAGATCATTATACTAATTGTCCAAGTCATTGTCTGAGCCTACCCGTGTGATTAAATCACAAGCCATGTCGAATATGGGGATCTCATCCCTCAGTGGAGACAAACTCCTGGAGTTTTTCAAAATAAACATAGTCAACTCACGCGGCGGAGATATCGACGTCGCAGAGCACCTTCACCCCTGGATGCCATCATCGCCTGTACCCACCGGACACGAGCGAGGAGATATTCCACAATACAGCTTGATACTTCACACAGACAGAACAAGACCTGTCCCGGACCACCAAAACAGCGGCTTGCCTGTTGTATGTGTCATTCCCCAATTGTCTACCCAGGACGAACGCAAGATGGCTTTACTTGAATTTGCGTCCTACGGTATGAGAAACCGTGAGTACCGCGGCCCTTTAATAATAGGTCAGACGGACCTCGTGACCTTCGTGGACCTGTTCCACCACGAGAAGGAGAAGGGAAACAGGCCTCGAGTTACCATGGTCAACAACAATTTTCGTCTTCGGTGTGGGCTTCCTATTCTCAATATGTGGGAGGAAATGGACCATTACGAGGTTTTCGATAAGGCACAGCTAAGGGGAGCGGATGAGGATTATCGGAACTCGGCTAAAACTCTATATTTCTATCCATATACCGTGACAAAGAGAGAAATTGTTAGCAATTGGGACTGTGACGAGTTTGACGATTTGTGCAAGGAGCATTTAAAGATATCGGGTCTGGATCTGCATTGTTCTTTGAAGGATCATCTGGCAGAGATGTTCCGGACGCATGAGGAAAAGTCGTTGGAATAGGGGGGTTATCATGGAGAATGTTGTCAGGGTGTGGGATAGGATTCGCGTGCTTTGGCTTTGATGCTTCTCAGTAGTAGTTTTTCGAATGCAGAAATATGATTTTGTTCTATGCAAAGGGGCCGTGTATTCAGCATGTCACTACTAATTTGGCAGCCTTGGTGCTATTGTGCCCTATCACCAGCCATGATACGTAGTTGTTGGAACTGAAGCTTTTAGCAGCGCTCATGGAACCGCGCAATGTATTCGGATAGAAATTGAACTAGTTCAGGGCAGTGAGTAGAGGGCAAAGTTCTGTAACGCAATTAATTCACATGGAAGGCTTGGCCCATGCAGAAACATACAGGGGCTTAGAAAGCTCAACATGGCTTAGTATACAGAAATGAGTCGTAAAACCGGATTCTAGACCATGAACAAGGAGTGTCATCTACACCATTACCTATGGAAGAGATTTCGACGACTAGATGCGGTATCTTCTCTTCCAGCTGGCCAACCGTGCACATCCGAGCTAACACTGCCTTTTCTGCTTTCGATCATCGTCTTGCTTGTTGAGCATCGACAGTGTATTAGATTTAGGCAGGGGCTTCTGGCCCTTCCAACGAACCCCGCTGTTAGCCACCAGGGAAGCACTCTGTTGATAGCCGCTCGTGCCTTCTGGGGTTTCCTTTTCGACTTGCTGCTCAGGATGCCCGGTTTTCCATTGTCCCTTTCTACCTTCCTTTCTCGAGCCCTCAACGGGCTTCCGAATAACTGGGTACACATATGTTGAGAGGTATGACTGGCTGATACCCAGCTTGAGAGCGTCCTCCATGGCATTTTCCAAGGGTTCTACGAGGTCCTGTAGTACTTTACCATCCCGGCTGTCCTGGCTATTCAAATACATGTATGCCATAACTTGATGCGGTGTTTCCCCGCCCCAGTGCTCTGTCTGCCGGTTCCTTTTCTTTTGGTAGCCCAGTCGAGACCAGGAGGGCTTCTGGTTTTTCGCTCTGTCAGCTCTTTTTATAGACCTCCCCGCAGTCTGTCCCACCCCCTGATGCTGCTTTTGTTCGTAGCTTGGCGGACACGTATACTTCTTCAACTCCTTGGCTGCATATACTACCGGCTTGTCATGGAGGCTCGGAATAGCCAGCGGTTCCACTTGGATATGTATCCAGATCTTTTCACGCGGTGGTGCGTTAACCCACGTGTCCGAATCGAGCCTCTCCATGTCCATCTTGGAGATTGCAAACAAAATCCCTTCAACATAATCAGACCTTCCCGGCTCCGAGCGTACCATGTTCACGTCTCCGCTCTGATTGATTTGGAATCGATGGTCCTTGAGTATACCTCTGCGGAAAAGAATACTGCAGTCACATTTCGAGGCCATCTCTTCGAGCATCATGTTGCGTCCGTACGCGAAGTAGAAATAGGTTGCTGCTGCTGCTGCTCGGGGAGGATATTTCGCTATCGCTGGATATGGAAGAGGATCTGCTGGATCATCTAATGGAGGACTTATCGGGGGACCCATTGGAGGGCCCATTGGAGGGCCTCGGCGAGAATTTCGATTAGTACCTTGGGCAATGCCTCGACCAGTGCTCCGACCAGTACCTAGACGAGCTCCCCTGTAAGCACCTGAGATAGGATCTTGGGTAGAGTCTCGTGGATTACCTCCGGCAGCACCTTTGTACCGACCCCATGAAGGCATTCTGGTGAATAGGTTGACTTTATGATATGGTCTTGAATCTGTTGGTAAACAAACGATGTTGATGATGAGCACAGGAATGATTCATGAAGAGATCAATTCATTATAAATTAATATTGATGTGGTAGCACATGTACCGTCACAAGCTAACTACCGAAAAGCAGATGTCGAGAGTTGGAGCCCTATAAAGTTCAATCTTCCTGATGCTGTAATGCATTCACTTATAGAACAGACTACGTGAAGTAATGTTATCCTGGTCTTTATGATTTTCACAGTGAATATGAGGCTATTGGAATACTCCAGTGCAGATACTACTGCCATTCTAACATCTCATACAAATCTGAAATACACTTAAAACCCCGTCTATACGAGACTCAGGTATAATGTCAAAGTAGGAGTACACTGGCTAATGAATTTAATCTTTTTTATTGATAGTATCAAACGCCCTACAGCGAGTAGAGTTTTAAGATGTAAATCCCTGGATAATAACCTTGTGTTTGGACTTGTCTCGCGAGTAGCCACTTTCAAAACCTCATTTTCATCTTGTACTGCATTTACAGGTTTATACCATTATAAATCCGCTAGATGCCGTGCCGTTTCTTCTCTCCACTTCCACGGATGGGAAGAGGCGGATAGACTCTTTCACAAGCACAATAATTACAAAGGTTATGATAATTACATCCATTCATCTCAAAAGTTGAACAAACGGTGTACCAGGGGGAAGAAAGAACGTCGCTTTGGGCCTGAGCATCATGAGTCACTCATCATAAAGACCCTTCGCAATAGTCATCGACAGCTCCTGCTGTCGGTTTATATATGACCATCCATAAACTGTTTTTCATTCCCCAACTTAATCTACTTTGCAATTTGGATATGCAAGTAAGCAGCTACAAGCTGCATTTAACATTCTAGCCCTATAACACATAGAGTTTCCATTCTCGACTTTCTGTCTGATCAACTCCACAAAATCATCGACCAAGCTTCATCGCTTTCTCTGCTAGCTGTCACAACACCCATAGGTCTGTTATTCGCCAACAACAACGATGTCAGTAAAGATCATTGATCCCAACGGAGATGTCATTATCAAATGTATCTGTGAAGGTCATGAACCCGCCTGTTTTCGTGCCTCCTCGAAGGACCTGTCCATGGCATCACCCGTATTCCGTGCAATGTTCGGGCCACAATTCCAGGAGGGCGCCTCTCTCGCAGCCAATCCATAGAGCCCAGTTACCATCGAAGTCCATGGTGATCATCTGTCTGCTCTCAAAGTCTTCTTGAGAAATGCGTTTCTTCGGGCGAAAGGAAAGGAGCCACCACTGACATCGAATTGCCCTCGCTATCTTGACCATCTGGCTATCTTAATCGATAAATACCAATGCAAAAGCACCTTTGCAGCCTTTGGCACGTGTTTTTAGAAAATGACCTAGAGACTACCACGGCCACGAGCCTCTGGAAGCGTTTGATCTACGCATACATCATGGACCTTCCACGGCACTTTGCAATCATCTCCAAAGAGCTTCTCTTCTCATATACTCACACCTATTCCAAACATATGCCCGATCACCCGTTTGTTTCAGACAATATACGGCGTGAGTTCTTACCCATGAGCTATAACGATCGTACGCCGACAGTCATCTAGGCGAACTGGACCAGATGAAGTGGATTCTTGCACAGCTATTCACCAAAGCCCTTATAAGACCGCTTGATATTATACAGGCCTGTGATCAACGCCTAACTGCTCGGAAATCAGGGCAATACATAAACAGACTCATAGCGTTGGGCGTCCTCCCGGGGACAGTTAAGTTTTGTAAGGCCACCTTCAACCAAATTTCATCGACCGTCCTCAAATGCAGGCACACTTCGCCAGAGGAGCATAGGTTCGTGAATCTCGCCTTGTCGGACTATATCGAAAGTTGTAACAGCAGAGCCTATGGAATTTGCTTGGACTGCCTTGAGTCGGGCGGCTCAATGAAATGTCGTATTTCTCACACTGACCTCGTAAACGACGATTCCATTTTTGCCACACATTAATTGGATGAGACTGGGGTGTTGCTAACTATGGTATTTGCCATAGATTGAGTTAAACCCTGGTGAGTTCTAGTCTTCAATGCTGTCACAATAGTTGTAGCTTTCTCACTGAATTAAACTGCATTATCCGGTTCAAGTTTACTGGGTGTGGATAACCTATGTCCACATTATAGTACCTCGCAAACATGCACGAGTTTTTTAGCGGTACTTAGCAGTCTTAGAGATGAACACTGTGTAAACTCTTGCTCTGTCAAGGTAGTTCCCGGACGTATATTCACGTGTATGTGCATTCATAGAAGAGTTCTGGGGTGTTAGAAATCTATAAATAAAGCCTCAACATCCGTCCTCCTCACCATACCCAAGCAACAATGCATTTTTACAGATAACAATGCAACCTTACAAGCAACTATACAGTCCTATCCTATAGCACGGCCTCCTACAAGAAGAACAAGTATGCGAACGGCATCACCCAATCAGGCGACACCACATGCCTCCCAATACTATACTAAGGCACAGCGACACAAGGAAGCAAATCATGCAACAACCAACATGGACCCACGGAGTCCTCACCTGTGACAAGCAGCTCGGCAAGACACTCTTGCATTCAAGATGTGCCCCGTTGCTAATTGTCCCGGTGTTCTTCGAGCGCCCCAGCAACAACTCGCAAATTCTACCCACCAACAACACTCGACGCGAATCGGACTTGTCCTGACTTAAGCGGGTGACCCATCACGTCCTAGTGATCTATATGACTATGGCATGCCGGGTACTTGGGAGAATGTATCATGTTCACCTTATCTCTCTTATCCGGTCTCGAAGCAGTTGTCTACGATATGGTCGACGATGATTATGATATTTCTGAGTCGTTTAAGCCGTGACGCATGTAAGACAATGTATGTCGTGGTTGCTGGGACTCTACCAATCTTGGCTCATTCGCTGGGTGTATGAAGACATATACAGTTTTCCTGCGCTGTGGTGCGAATATACCCAAACGGCAAAGTTGCGTGAAATACATCCAGTCCTTCCTTACACGGGCAGCCGTGCCCTGCGATCGAGATTCCTAAGGAACAAATTACCGCGGACTGCTCTGTTGTCCTATTGCCATTCGATCCATGGATGGGTAGACCTCTCTTCAGCATTTCGTTTCACCTATGGTGTTGGAAATGGACTCCTCGAGGACATTGTCCCGAACACTCAGTTGGTTAGTATATCTACCCCTACCCTTTTTCCCCCTTGAACGATGTAAAAACTAACTAGATGAATCAGGTGCGCTTCAACGGGCATAAATGATGACTCCAAAATTCTCCTATCTCTCAATTCGAAGCATTTAGTCGGAACAAAACGTGATTTCAGCAAGACATTTCGAAGCTACACATCCCTATCCCCCAACCGATACGTCGATGCAAGCTGCAGTATCGGAATTCAAACAAACCCACAAATATATGCGGGTTCTATTCGCTATGGATGCAGACGTGTACGAAATTCTCTGCGGGTGGCCTGTTGGGAGGGCTTCAGGCCAGCAGCAAGAAACGACTAAGTGCGTAAACTGTCGCATCATGCCGTGCAACCATCGCCAATATCCTATTGCGAGGGTATACATTCGGTGTTCATATTAGGAAGCCCTAGAAGGCATGCATGAATGCAGGAATATACTTTATCATCTAATTAGACCACTGAACGGGTCTACATTTGGGAACAGGAAATGACTAACCGTAGGATTACTGTCAATCGACACTCCCACCACAATCTTGAATATCCTATTGCTATTGTGATGGATTGGTCAGATCTCGCCATCTCTGGTACAATAATTGCTATTATCCAATTACGGGTATAATAGGTCCGGTGATAGTATTGGAAACTCATGTTGCAGGAGTAGAATGTACAACAGGACAGATTTACTGCGTGGTTAGCCAGTTGGCACCAGTTCAGCTACAAAATTGAACAGTGAGCCGCAGAACAGCAAGCAGATTTACTGTTATTGTGAGTGATTGGGTCCGGTTGCCAGCACATGAGCAGTCATGTCTTGCGATTACAGTCACAATGGAAAGATATTCAAATCAGGTTGTTAATGAACATTGTCAATCTACAAGCCTTACAAAAACACTCGCTCAAGACCCACTAATCTCACCCGCAAGGGTCAAAAAAGAAAAAAGAATGGTCCCAGAGAGGCTCGAACTCTCGACTTCTGAGTTATTAGCTCAGCACTCTAACCGACTGAGTTATGGGACCAGTTGTTCTTTCTTCATTCACTTTTGTCGTGATATACAAAGGGTAATCTCGGCACAAGTGGCAAGCTCATCTACCTACTACTGTTCTAACAGCTTGAGAAGTAACCCACTCCCAAGTATATCCTCTTACCGTTGCTTCCTACTCATCAGCGATAGTATTAAGTATACGAGAAGAATATTTGTTTCAACACATCAATAGATAATACAGTATCCAGTGACCTGATCAGCCACGTGATGCGACCGAACCCTATCCAAGTTGTATAGATGTCTTGCTCGCATTCTTCAATCCTAATGACACTTGTCTATTCATTTACAGACATATTAAGCAGATAATAAGTACAAACTATATTTCTATAATCTACCAATGATTAAACTATACCATTACTAAAGATGATGCCAATGAATTACACACAACTCCACCCATACAACCAAAACATAAATAACAAGACTAGACAATGGGAAACCCCATCCCAACATACAATCCCTCAGCCTGTCTCACCGTAACACAACTTACACATGATTATCACCCTTGCCTCTCAATCAGATGAACCGGCATATTCCATACATTCGGAGCAAACAAAGCAATGCTACACACAAAGACATGTTTCTTTGTTTCGACTTTGTCACTTCCAATGAATGTGAAACATCTAGATATCAGACGGCAGTGTGGACAAAGAGAATGGTTTACCGGTTGAACAAGTCATTGATACATAGCCACTATTCATTTTATAAATACTGCAAGTATTATGTGAACTGGGTTTTATATGCTGTGATAGGGTAATCTATATGAGATGATTCCGTGCCTATTATGAATGGGAAGGAGATGGGATCGGGGATTACTACCACCAACGTACGATGTTAGGGATGGTCTGATCCCGAACCTCGGATTATGCATTTGCTTGTACCCGATTTAATGGGTTTCACCATAAAGCGTATACAAATCACTGGTAAATCCCGGGAGAATGCTATTATACTTTCCACCGGAGATGGGACGGTGCAGCAGGTACTCTATAAATAAAGCCAGTAGACAAAGGATCATCGTCAGCCTTTGAGCTGGACTACACCACGACAAATACATTCCTCGCAAGTCAACATGTCTACTTCCAATTACCCCCCAGAGCAGGCCAAGCCACGCATGCTACTACTATACAATAAAACAAAACAAGCACTACTACCTAACAACCTAGAAGACTTGAAGGCACAGGACCTACCCAGGTAAAAGGCCTCAGCCGTCCGCGCGCACCTACTAATCCCTCCAAGCTACCATCTATTGTTCTACATCATGGGAGAGGAAGGAGGGCGGGGTGTGTACAGATTACATAATAATTGCAGCATAAGGTCAGAATCAGGATGTAAAGATGTCGCGCATGCGGACGCAGTTGCGGAGAATATGGTACTTGACAACGCTATGGCAGAGTTAAATGCGAGGAATGAATTCTCTACGTTGGAGCGAAACGGTGCCTATGGGTGTGTGCGGTGGGTCTGCGAATGGAGGAAGCTGGATGGTCGCGGGAAAAGGAATATGGTGATTCCTGAAGGGTTGACGGTACACTGCGGTGTTTTTGATGCCTTGATGGAGAACGATCTACGCATTCGGTGGCTGGTGAGATCTAGGACCTGTTGACCTTGTATGGTTTGCTTTTGCTGTCTGGTCTTGGACTTGTTGGTCATGAGAATTCGGTTCATTGTTCTGTATGTAATTGTCTGGGTGAATACATTGGAGTACACTTGTATCTGATCGATTTGAGTAATATTGTACTGTATTCACTTATCACCGCTTTATTGCAAATCAATGCCGTAGCATATTACTCACATAACATCTATACCATACCCGTACCCTAGCCAAAAAAGAAACCTCAAAAAAGTCACATACAAACCCAAACAAAGAGACCACACACCCTCTACAACTTATACACTCATAGAGAACGTCAACTCAGACACATAACAGAGCCCAACATATGAAAGAACACAACTGATACTCCACCTCTACAGCAAATAATCCAAACAACCCAGGCTCCTAGTCGTACACATAAACCACGTGCAGATAGGGCTGCTCGGCTGACAACCGGGGCTGTTCTTTGTCCAGTCTATACTTCCAAAATGACACCAACCGCCTATCCATATCACTCCAACAACACACTGAGGACGCCGCTCCAACATATCAATATCCCCCTATATCTCCAGACTCCGGAATATACCTGCTAACACGACAAATCTTCTTCTTTATTTGCTTCCGCATGACCCCGTGTCCAGAACTGTTCTTTGTTCTCTCCCGTCTGATCTGTCTAGCGCGTTATCTATATTGATATTTCCGAGTATGATGGATACACGTCTGCCCTAACTGACGTATATCCATCCCGTGTCTGATCCCCGTGCCACATGACCTGGCCAGAGGACGTTCTGGAAAATGTATATAAGGAGCGGATTTCAATTCGGACTGGGTCTAACTATAGTAACTCCAACGAAGGACGAAAAAGGAACAGCATGTCTTCGGAAGAACTGGTCCCGATGACTTTTCCTCTCAGAGAGAGTCAAGTCCGCTTTGACCCAGTACCAGAGTACATACAATCCCCTGACGTACTATACGAGTAAGTGCCAATCCAATCATGCCACATTATACTAACAATGAAGTTACCCAATGCAAAATGCCCAAAACAATGAATGGCATGATTACTTCTCTGTCCCTGTGAGCCAGGGCTCCAGCTTACAATACATAAATAACCAGTACGTTGCAAGTCTACTACATCACCTTTCACTAACTACGCGCAGGTTCCAAATCCGACCATACTGCTGCCAACCACATTCTAACCCTCCATGCCAAACCCCGATGCCAGAGTTCGTAACGGCCATGTGAGCTCGAATGCTGTGAAAGCACCTCTTACTAACTACAAGCATAGATGCACACGCGAAGACTCCTCAAACGAAGACGAGTATCATCACTCCCTAGGTAGTGAAGGCGGTGCACACGCACACCAGGACGTGTTCCTCGTCAACACCCTAGCAGCTATGCCCGAGCCCGCCTACACCACCTCATATGACCTCCTTGATACTCCAGAGCACCAAGCCCACGGCATCAAGCGTCGACGTGAAGATACACCCGAGCCACCCTCGTCAATACCAGAAACCAAGAATCCAACATGTTGCAGCCAGCATGGCGTGCAACACCGCAACACCCCGGCCGTAGTAGTCGAGAAGAACCCGACACTGCACGAGGTCTTCACCAAGGTTTCGGTAGATCCTGGAGAAGCCTTATACTACATCTTCTCCCTATCTTTACAGGAGGGCGATAAGCTGGCGTTTAGGGATCTCGTGCTCGATATGTATCCTTGTCCTGCGCGTCGGGAAGGTCTTACGAAACGCGTCCTATTGTACCTCTCACGCAGCAAAGCCGAGCCTTTTGAAAATACGCTTGACTTCCCTAGCGATAGCCATGGATGGCCGCTGATTCGATGCTGTGATACCGAGTGTCGTAAGATGCAGATCAGCATGAACAACTGGTTCGACTACCTAGACTCCGGATGGGATGGGTTGGTTAAATACGGTGCAGGGGAAGAATTTAACATGAAAATGCCGAATGGGGACATACCAGAGAGGGTACTTGAAGAGGAGACAGGTCGAGATGAGCCGAAGATGGAAGTAGATGGAGGTAAAGATCGGAATGAATAGGACTGGTTTGGTTTGGTTTCTTGTCTTGTTTACTTTACTTTCTCATTTGTTGTTTGGACTTGGTTATGTTCATTTATTGTCTGCACTCGGTTATTTTCTTCGCTTGACTTATTTCGATTTGAATGATTTCAACTCACAACATACATACATATCCCTAAATGACCTTTGAAAACAATGGATGCACCGTCTACCACTCGACTAAACCAGCTGAAACTATAAATATTCATCCAGCATTATACACATATGTGCATAGCACTATGACCGAAACAACCTGAAACAATATAACCACAATAACGAATAGAACACCACAAAGATAACAAAACATCAATAAAGCACTACAAAGACAGAAACAACCCATACAAAGATCCATAAAAAATCAATACAAAGAAACAAACCCATAACCCGGAAACCACCGATAATTCATAAAGAGTCACAAGACCATCTTGACCGGATAGACAAGACACAACATAGACAGGAATATATAAACCATCTTCTATCTCTTTCATTTATTCTTATCTACTATACTTCTATCTACTATTTTCATTTGAAGTTACTTGGTTCATATACTAGTACAAATACAATATCCAGTCCATATTTCCATATCTCCATATCAACTATCAACTATCAAACAAGTTATACAATACACCAACTCAAGCCCAAAGAAAATGCCTACAAACAAAGAATTGGAATTCCATCTTGCAGAGATAAATGGATTCGTCGGTATATCTGAGCCTCTTTCGCCTAAAATTGGGAACCAGAGTCAGAGTCAGAGTCAGAACCAGCACCAAAGCCAGAGTCAGAGCCAAAACCAGAACCAGAGCCAGAGCCAGAACCAGAGCCAGAGCCAGAACCAGAGCCAGAGCCAGAACCAGAGCCAGAGCCAGAACCAGGGCCAAAACCAAAGTGAACCCCCTAACCAGGACACTCAAAGTCAAAATGCAGATGATGAACATTCTACTTCTGAATTTTCTATTTCTGAATACAATGGATACAATGAGATAGGGTCAGACACAACGTCTAATATGAGTGAGTGCTGGGATGTGGATGACTCTGAGATAGATGATGATACCGAGATTCCATGGTTCGGGACATTGAGAGTTGATACTTCATATTGGTCTGATGAAATACCGTTGCTTGGGAGTCAGGAAGAGTCTGAAGGGTCCGAGAGATAACTTTTCTCTTTATTATCATTTGTTGTTGCTTGTTTGTGTTCATGTTGGATTAGTTGTTTATGTACTTAGTACAATATGATAGAGCTCTATAATACAGTGATTACTACTCTACCCATCTAACTCATGATACATATCTATCGTGAAATCATTAGTCGTACACGCTAGCCCCATCTAGCCCCTCAGGATCAAAGCCCGGGCTTCCTGGGGGTCGGTGCCGAGGATGCTGATGAGGTATTCAATACTGCGTCTGTTAGTATTATTCTAGAAATGAGTTGACCTGTGACATACCTTGCATCGGATGCGAGTCGGCGTTTCTCCTTCTGGAACTCCTGCTGGCAAGACTCCCACACGGCCGCGCGTTCCTTGGGCATCACCGTCTTGACACGCAGCTTGAACGAAGCGCTGACAGGGCGATGGTCGGAGGCTCTCGCCTCGTGGCGCCGGTACTCCAGCTGCTTCACCCGGCCCATGCCCCGGTACAAGACACGGTCACACCAGGCAGGCGAGCGCTTCTTGTCGCTGGTGTCGTAGTCGTCCGTGCCCACGTCGTATTTGTAGGTCGGGGCGAAAGTGATCGGAGCCTCGACGAACGACCGCAGGCGGAAGCCGGGGTTCTTGCGTCTGGATGCGAGCAGCTGGTCTCGCTCGAGCAACTTTGTGAGATTGTTGTTCCGGACGTCCTCGATGATGACGTTGCGAGGAATAGAGTCGATGCGGTAGTTGAGATCTCCATTCAAGATGCAAATCTCGTGGTCCATAATCATCGATCCATCACCGCCGCTGACATAGCGATCCGCGCGAGTGGTGAGGCTGTTCTCCGGGGGCAGCGACTCGGACTCAAGAATAGCCGCAATATCATTGTTGCGGTGCGCTGTCTGCGACTGTCCGGCTGCCAGGTGGCAATTGACAAAGCAAAGGGAGCTGTCATCCAAGGTAAAGCGGAGAATCAACGCACCCTATGTCTGTTAGCTTGCCCAAAACTGGTCTTGCAAAGTGAAATACCTTATTCCCGTGCAATCCTCCCATACCCCGCTTCACCTCCGCAGCGCTCAGGTCTTTGATCCTCTGGCGTTCCTTGTGCTTCACGAAGATACACGTAAAGAGCCCAATCAGATTGGCACTGTGCAGGAGCACGTACGACTCGTCGAGTGGCATGCACTCGTTGATCACTCGTGTCAAATGCTCCATCCAAACACGGTACTGACGGCTCATGTGCTCTTTGTCTCCGCTTTCCTTCTTCTTGCTGCCCATCAGCAAGCTCTCTGCAGCGCGTTAGCCATCTGTACTATACAATATAAGTGTGAGAACGCACTAGCTGTGATCTTCTTATTTTCCAAATCAACGAGCTCCTGGAATCCAAACACCAGAATCTCAGGGGGGTCTTCCGGATGAATTGCATCCTGGATAAAGGTGGACGTGCGCGCACTGCCCGGGGTGGAGGCACCCGCATTCCAGGTCACGATCGCAGCACGGATCTCCCGGAATGAGCAAAACTCCACGTCCTTCGTCTGCATTCGAGATTCTACCCATTGTTAGTCACGTCTTTTAAAATGTCGCGTATGACCTACCCATCCAGTCATCCTCCAGCATGCCGTCCCAAAGGCGAATGCAATTATCAGTTCCCAATGAAGTCACTTGGAGCCGGTTCATCGTCCACACACTGCTGGTGTCGAGAAGAACCGAGCACACGGGGCTGTCGTGAGCCCGCCAGTCTTTCCGTATCGTCCATGGATTTGTCCTCGTATCGTAGACGTAGATCATGCCAGTCTTGTATCCCGCCCAAAGATAGTCACCCACCATACCCAAACAGTTGATCTTGTAAACGCTCACATTAACAACTCCAAGACAGGTGTAATCGTGGGCTGAATATACAGTGACCTTGCCGTCTGCGTGCCCGAGATACACGCGACCGCCATCCTTCGTCGTGTAGACCCCTGAAGTCACCTCCCCTGAATGCTGAGAGCCAAGTGGTCGCTTCAAGACTTTGAAAGATGCGTCGTCGCGTGCATTGGGTCGGTAAACATGTACATCCTTGCCAGCGGCCAGCCACAGCGTGTCCCCCACCACGACAGAAAATGTGTGTCCTCGGGCAACTCGGTCGTACGGGTTATGATAGCTGTATTGGAGATTAGGCGTCCCAGTCTCATCCGGTGGCCAGACGAGCAACCGCCCTTCCTCGTCCAGAGTCCACATCTCCTTCTTGTGTCGCAGAATCCGAATTACCTCCTTGCGGGAGGGATAGGACCGGGACGCCACGACCGACTGCGACGGGATGTCGATTTCATGGAGATCTCCGGCGCTGGTACCAAGCCAGAGCCGCTGTCCCTCATCCTCCAAGCCTGTGCCTGGCTTGAACGCTATCGATTGACACTTGACGGTTTCGCCATGACTGAGACTCATGACTTGTTCACCGGTAGTCAGATCCCAGACTCGTGTCAGGTACCCTGTTGTGCAAACGTACTTCCCGCACACATCCATAAGCCGGGTATCATACCGAGTATGGATCTCGCGAGGACCCTTCCTGAAAAGCGGTGGTCGTCGGTTGGCAAAGGATGCATCCGGATAGTCAGTCCGCGGAACCGGGCCATCGTCAAGCGGTTGCTCGTCTTCACTGTGGACTGGAACGGGACGCACTGATTGTCTTTCCACGACTGACGGCCGTTCCATAGGGGGTCTTTCCGGAATGGCTGGAGGAGGACCAGGCTTCGTTTCTCGCGACCATGATGGCTGGCGTTGCAGCCGCGGTGGATGAACATCTCCAGTATAATGCGGGCGCAATTCGGACCGCGGTGGCCATTCTTGTGCCGGGCTCTTCAAGCGATCCATATTTGGTCCGGGGGAGCGAGCACCCCGGTGGGCTACGGAAGGATTTCGTGGGGGAAGGCCAGGGCGCTCGCGCGCCGAGTGTGGGATGCTCGTCAAGGTCTCCATCTGCACGGAATGCCGCGACGGAATCTGCACTGACAAAGTCTTCGCCTCTCGCATAGGCCGCGGGGACGGTCTGCGCGGCTGCGCTGGCGGCTCTGGTACCTCCCGCAGACCCAGAGCGCTTGGAGAGGGCCGTCTTTCATCGAATGACCGCCGAGCCGGGGGAGGTACAGGCCGAGATGGCGACGGTGGGGGTTGCGGCCTGGTCGAGGACGGTGGTTTCGGCGGCGACTTATCCGGACTGCCAGGGGGGGTATTAAAGGGAGACACTCGGTCTTCCAGGTGAGGTTGTTCCTGGCGCGGAGCAAGCGAGCTGCCGTCATGGAAAGCTAGACCTGCGGGCTTGACGGGTATCCTAGGTTTGTCTGCTCGGTTAGCAGGTGGGGGTAATGAAGTGCTCTTCAACCTCCGCTCTGAGATACTGTCGCGCGGCCCTGAATTTGAATTACTGGGTGACATGTGGGTGGCTCTCTGTTCCGTCGGGACGGACGATGGATAGGTTGGGGTTGTCGGTCGATGAAAGGAGCCTCCTTGCGCAACTGGTCTAGGCGGCAACGATTCCCGCGAGGCATTTGGCGGGGTGCGAGCCGCACGGATATCTTCTGCATAGTTTGCTGGGGACTCAAAGTTCCGCGGAGGCGATCGCGGAGAGTCTACGGTCAGCGTGGGTGCGAGTTGAGGCGAAGAGTGAAGGTTCATCGACAGCGGTCTGCTTTGGCGCTTGCTGAGCGACCTTCTTGGGGACCCGGCACGTCGAGGCGGAGTACCATTCGTATACTCTCCTTGATAGCCATTTTGCAAGTCTGTTGAAGTCCAGGGCGATCGCGGGCGAGAGAGATCGAGTGAAGCCCGAGATGATACACGGGATTCATCGACAGGTTCGGGGGATTTCAAAAACAAGGACGAATCGCGGGGGTTTGGCGAAGCGGATGGGGCTCGGCGATGAGATAGATTTTCGAAATGGGACAAAAGGGACGACACCGGTCGCTATAAGGGTTACAAACATCAGTCAAGGGGTTCCATGGTAGTGATTCCAGGGTCGAGCGCAAGACGTACAATGGGGGCATTATCAGTGCCGTCCCTCTCCTTGCCGCTTCCCTCCATAGCCACAACTATAGATCCAACACGATGACGGTTCAAAAACAATAATCATAAGCTCCAATGGAAGTCGACGGTAGGATGCGCAGTTGAACAAAAAGAGGCAGGGTAATAGGTATGAATTGGTCCGAGAATGTTAGTGATGCGGTTAAAACAGCCCGAGGGGTTCGAGACTGTGGCGGAGTTGCGGGCAGTTCGTCAGGCGGGAAAACGAAGACAAGTCCGGGAGCGGAGACTAAGAAAGAGAGAGCGGAAACAATGGTTGTAAACAGAGAGGGAGATTTCCATAAAGGAAAAAGACAAGAAAAGAAAGGAATAGAAAAAGATGATAAAGAATGAAAGAGGAATGATTGATGAGGAATGTTTACAAGAGAGGGAGACGAGAGAGAGAGAGAGGGCGAGAGAAGAGAGGGAAAGTAGGAGTGGAGATGTAAATGACGAAGTTATCGATAGAAAGAAAGGGGAAAACACAAAAGAACAGAGAATCAGGAGAAGGACGAATGACGAGTACATGAAAAATTACCACGGTATACTTCTCTGATAGGACGAAGAAGATGTAGATCGTATTATATTATTATGATCACCCACTTAATCTTTGTAATAATTAATAAAAAAGTAACTCAAATATTTCAAATATTATAGAAAATATAAATAAAATATAAATAAAATAACTTGATAAAAAAACAAAGCTTTTTTTTTATAGATACTCAGAATAATTATAGTGCCAAATAAAACCCATGGTTTATGCCAAAACCTGCAAAAGAAATCACTTATTTTTAGGTTCCGCCCTGCCAATAAATTAAATTAAATCTCCCCCCAATTAATCGTCATCTGCGATATTTTTATATACCGTTTTTTTTATTTCTCTTTTCGCCTCAACTTTTTTTATTCTCTTCAATTTTTTTTTTTTTTCCTATTTTCCTATTTTATCTTTGATTTTTATTAATATATTTTTTTAATCCACCTGATCACAAACAAACTTACGTATTACCCTTCAATCTCCTGACTTGATCTTACCAAAATTTCCCTTGAACATCATGTGGTAGGTTAATAAACCTCCATTCAATATCTTATTTCTCGTTTACGAAGAGTTTAAAAATATTAAAAAAAATTTATTCATAAAAAAAAAAAAGGTTGAAATAAATCTAATTAGAGTCAAACTGACACACCCCGCAACAGTAAACATATTCTCAACGCCCAAGTGGCCATTCGTTCCTCCTGTTGTGAGTCCCACTCGAGTCTCAAAAATAAAACACAGCCGCCGAGTCTAATTATATACCCATCTCTCCTTGGAATCTAGGTCGTAAATGGTTCGACTGCGCCGAATGTCACGCTGAACAGGAATCCCACCCGCTTGCAAAGTCCCCCGAAATGGTATTCCACCTCCCCCTCCCCGCCCTGATTCCTGTTCCGTCGTCTAAACCAGTCTGGCCAGGTCTTTGCCTGTAAAAAGTGCAAGAAGTGTTTCCGCAAAGACGCCGCCGAGTTCGAAGAGAGGTACCACTTCACACACCCATCGATCGTCGGATCTACAGATCTGAAACAGGGACCCTGGACTAATCTCGACCTTCCATAGTGACGAGTACTGCCCGCACTGTGATAATCACTTCGTCATCGATGCCGTGACACCTACGCCCGCTTTACAAGTGGAGGGAGAGGATGCTCGTGTGGATAACAGGTACTTCCCCCCCCCCTTTTCTTCTTCTTGCCAGTCGCGGTCGTTCTAGTGGGGGGTTTGTGTGCTAACGGAAAGAAAAGAATGCTCAAGGACGACCGGGTACGCGGTGACCAGGAACGGTCCCTCTTCACCCTCCGCGATGCTGCAGACCGCCTGGGATAATTGGCGTCGCCCTGCCCTGGGTTACGATGATTACGATCTTTTGCTTGCTACTACCTTCCCATACATTGTGTGCATATCCGCAGATGACCATACTCAGATAGTGATCCCCCGGGTGGATCCGTGTATAAACGACGGGGAAAGAGTTCTTTATTGTCGTAAAGTCGCTTCGGCAAGATCTCCAATATTATAGAGGAAATATGTAAGACGTCAAACAAGAGGCACGTAGTTCTCCACCACTTCTACCCGCCTACTCCCGGGACTCGCTACCCTCTCCACCACCTCGTGTCAAGATGGCCGCCGTCGTGGTGCCGGTCCGAGTCTTCTTCTTCGCCGCTTCCTCCTGCTTCTCAGTCTCTATGCTCTTCACGTAGGCCTCGATCTGGTCCTCCGGCAGCATCTCGATTGTCTGGCCGGGCGACATGATAGCCACCTCGATATTCTTAGCACCGGTCTGCACAACCTCCAACAACGACTTGATAGTAAGCTGAATTGTCTGCTCGCGGTCCATCTCATCCTGGTGGTTCCGCTCAAGGAATTCACGAACGGTCTTGCTGGAACGGCCGATAGCATTGGCTTTCCTACATCGCAGACACACCGATTAGCTCTCCCCATCCTGATTTCCACAAGCACCCAAGGGCCAACCTACCAAGCAGAATAGATACCGGAAGGCTCCGTCTGATACAATCTGGGCACCTTGTCGTTCGGATCGAAACCAACAACCAGGGTACTGATACCGAAAGGCCGGACACCTCCGCTCTGCGTGTACCGCTGCTGCACACTGGCAATATATTTGGTGATGTATTCAATGGACACAGGATCTTCAACGGTCAAACGGTGCGACTGGGCTTCTAATCTGGCCTTGTCGATGAGGATACGGGCGTCGGCGTTCAAGCCAGCGAAGGCCAGGACGGCGTGGTTGTCGAGGACCGCAATCTTCGACGGTGTGATACGGGTATCTTGAAGCTTCAAAGCCGAGCGCTTCTCGCAGCCTATCACGACAACATCTTTGCCTTTTACTCCAACGGCACAGGTACCTAGATAGATGGGGCGAGCAACGTTAGGCATGGAAGGGACCGTTCCGGTTGGCGGTGACGTACCTCTCTTAACAGCTTCCATGGCATACTCCACCTGAAAGACATGCCCGTCGGGGCTATAGGACGGTTAAAAAAAATGCACAGAACAAGATACAATGCCTGTCCTTACCTGAAAACTGTATCAATGTTAGCACCGGGCCATCAACGGTTACCAGGGCTAAGGTAGCTAAGCTGTCTTACCTGAAAGAGCTCGATCATATCCGGACATTATGGGCGATGGGATCTATGTGGAAGGGCCGTAGAAGGCAGGGACCAAAATTCAAGAAAAAGAGAGGACAGTAGAGATCCAAGCAGACAATTCGTTGTAGTTATTTGGTTGAAATGCTAGATGGAGAGGTGGTCTTGAGCGATGACAGATGGTGGACGCGAGTCCCGCGGTTGCCTCCAGATCTCCCAAAGCTCTCTTTACCGCCTTTGGGCGCGCGGGTGCTAGTACAGCTTTACCCTCTTCCAGACTCAACCCCTCTTGGTAATCAATGATCGAATTTCAATACTAGAATTCTGCCAGTTTATATGATGTTATCGTGGATGCCATGTACACAATAACAAAAATATCATAATGGTAGGCTCGGCTCCATCATGTTGGTGACAATTGCACTATTTTAAAATATTACATTCACCTGAACAGGCATCAACAGGGACTATCTAGTAGGTATACTTCTTCAATTGCCATGAATATACAAGGATCAAACCCTCTGGACCGATCATATCTCTACGAAGAGCGCAAACACCCGACTATTAGAGCACCAATCAAGTTCGAATGAAAGACGTTAATGCATAGAATACCAAGGGCCAAAGACTATATTCAAAAGCACCCGTCCTCCAGCGCTGGACTCCAGATCCCATTTCTGTACAGGACAGTAGACATAGTCTGCCGCCTCTAAGTTGGTACTGCACGAATCCAAACAGAAACACAATTATAACACATCGACTTTTCTGGCAAAATAATAGATACCAATAATGATAAAGGAAAGTCGGAAATAGTGATGAATAAGAAAGTGAGCTATGGACATTCAGAACAACCCTGTTGCACTCACAATCCCCGACCCATATTGCCTCGCATATGTAAAATCCGCCGTTGGCTGAAGTTTTGATGGCTCAAAAGGAATACCCCAACACCCCCAACAGAGTCCGTTCCAGTGTATCCCATCCGTGATCAATACCGTGATTCTCCAATGATTCCTGTTGCCGAAGAGCGCAGAGATGAACTGGAAATGAAAAAGCAAATAGAAGAAAAAAAGAAGCTGAGCAGTAAATCAAGGAAAGAAAAAAAAATAAAAAGAGAAAAGGATAGGAAAGTAAACCAAAACCAAGAAAAGAAGACCAAATATCTAGTATGCAATGCCATGATAGAGCCTTCACGTCTGATCGCACTGCGATCGAAACAAGCCATGCCTTTCATCAAATGCACAAGATGAGAGAGAAAAGTGCGAAGCTCATGCCGATCGACGAAAACACGAAGAGAAAGCCCCAGGAACCCAGAATGGGTAGTCTGGGTTGACCTGCCAGGACGGTCTTCTATACCCTCAAACATCGCTCCAAAGACACAATAGTAAAACACACCGAAAAAGGGTCAACACAAAGGCTGTGAGATGAGACAAAGAAAATAGATCCCGATGAAACGACGACACGCTACCGGCCTGCTCCTCCCAACCGAATGCACCAGAACTGCGGAATTCCTTATACAAACGCGCATCAACAAGTATCAACCGTCACATATACCAACAATCTAGAGAACCATATTCACAGTCAAGTAATTGGGGCCTGTGTCACTGAAAAAAGTAAATAGTACAACCGCCCCGCCCTAGTAAGTTGTGGCTTTAAGCAGGGGACTTGCTAGCACCCGCACCGTTGCGGCGCGAGTGGGCATCATCCCCCACGGACAGACCGCCCAATCCCGTGGACAGAAAGGCGAACGGGTCGTTAGATCCGTCCGTCCCGTAGAAAGCGCCATTGGAAGCGCTGGTAGAGGTAGCATGATCGGCCCCGGTGAAAGCGGCCTGAGTGGCAGGGTTCGCAAATGAGGCGGCAGAGTGAGAGGTGTTTGTGGAACCATAGCCGGCATTCATTTGGCCCATTGGTGGGTAGCCTCCGGGGGCACTGCCCAGTCCCGACGGCAGAGCGTAATTGTTGGGGGGCGCACCAAACTGCTGGTTGAACGCGCCGAAGCCACCTGCTGTCGAAGTGAAGGGTGCGGGAGCAGGGGTGCTCGCCATAGAGTTTGGTCCCATGCCGAAGCCCGAGGGAGGATCCATAGGAGACGGGAAAGCAGAGTCGGCTACAACGGCAGCTCCTGAGCGAGGAGCACCGCAGCGCAAACAGTTGATGTTCTTCGCGAAGTTATGGTAGCCACAGCCCTCAGAGCCACACTTCCAGTCGCCAGCGCGGAAGGGGACCACACCGCCGTTTCCACCCATACCACGAGAATGGCCCATGCCATGGCCATGACCCATGTGAGGAGGCATCATGGATGGCGGGCCATAGCCGAAAGCACCGTAGCCCATCGGGTCAGGGGCAGCAGCCATGGCGGGAAATGAGCACCGGAAGCAGGCCGTACGGCGCTGGAAGTTGGAGAATCCGCAGGACGGGCAGGTCCAGTCACCCGGACGAGGACGGTTTTTCGAGGGAGGGAATGGGGTCAGAATCTCAGCTGCACGGTCGAGGACACGGCTGGAGGAAGGAGACACCTCGATAGCCTTCTCGTTGAGTGCACGACCGTTCATACAGAGGCTCTCGGCGGCCTAAAAGCGTGTTAGCATGGGTTGGGACCGATTAGGAGGGTAGCATCGATGCCATACCTCTTCATGGGAAGAGAAAACAGCGAAGCCGGTGCCGGTAGGCTTGTGCTGGTCAGGGGTGCGGAGAGTCCAGAAGGCAATCGGACGGCCACCGAATTGTGTAAACCAGCTCTCCAGTTCCGACTGTGTAGTATCGTGGGGAAGACCGCTCAAGTGGAGGACCTTGCTACGCTCCGCCAAGAAGGCACGGACATCCGCTCTGGCGTCCATGGGGCGGGTCAAGATCTCGGGGTGCTCATGTGGGGGTTGAGACTTGCGGATCAAGCCACGGAGAACTCGAGCCAGAGTAATGGCCTCCTCCATAGCCCGACGAGGCGAAGCGGGGGCCAGAGCTTGCAGATGGAAGGGAAGGTTGTGCTTGATCGGAGCGGAGGTTTGAACGGGTTCGACTTCGAGGGCGGCACAGATGTTGGAGAGAGAACTAGGACCGAAAGGCAATGACTCGGGATGATGGGTCTGCCATCTCTGGTACTCGGTACGAAGATCGAAGGTGCGGGAGTGCTGAAGGTAGGCGGGAAGAACGACTGCCTTGTCTCGGGCCTCACGGGGCAGCTGTACGCGAAGATCCCACGAATCCAATGTCACGAAGGCGAACTCCAAGTTCTTGCTCAGAAGGTGTTCTTGAGCGAAAGCGTCGAAGCGGTTGATTGCGTCACGGAAAGTACCTGCCGAGCGGACGTGCTCCCATGTCAGAGTTGTCAGGCTCGCTTTCGGAGACCGTCAGCCATTGAACCAGCAGACCGATACATCCGGGGGGAAGTGGTGGGAATAGGGAGGAAGGGACGGCAGGTAATTGGTCGGGCAATGGTTGACGGAGGTGCACTTACTGCAAAGAGGCGTGATGGGAGTGTTGACCGGCTTGACCAGCACGCTTTCACGGTGCAACTAAATAAGAGAAAAAAAAAAAAAACAGATTAGCGATAACTGTCCATATCAATCATTTCCGAGGCCGGGCTCGACCGTATAAGTTCGATCAACTGTAAGAGGGGAAATCCAAAGAAGGAGGAGGGGAAAGGGAAGAGTGCTAAAAGCAAATATAATAAATGATCACCCACCTCCTCGCAGGTTTTGGTATCCAACAAGATCCACCCCAACTCAATCACTTCTGCCGAATCTTTGGTAACGTAGACCCCATGTTCATCACATGTAGTTGCGACATGGATGACAATATAGCGATCCAGCTTCGGAGTGGGTGCTGAAACGTTTGCTGCCATCGCTGATTGACTTTGAATTATGTTGAGATCTGACTTGAGGGGGATTTTGGCTCTTCTCACGCCAAAAGGGAAAAGGGTCAACGGGACGGAAAAAATAGTGTCTCAGGGCGGAGACACGGGATTCCACGTGAATCTCAAGAAAAAAAAAAGAATCACAAGAAGAAAAAAAAAAAAGAAAAAAAGAAAAAAAAGAAAGGAGGAGGGGAAGAGAGAGAAAGGGGAGAAGGGGAAAAGAGAGAGAGAGAGAGAGAGAGAAGAAAGAGAAGGGAAAAGAAACAGTCGATGGCCTGTCCAGGATGGGAATCCGCAGAGAGAGGAGTTCGTTCTTCTGGTGGTGGAGCGTCGAGATTAAAAAGAAAAGTTTCGGGGGTTTGAGGGGAAATAGAAAAAAAAAAAAAAAAAAAAATCAATTCCAATCAATCACGGGGTATTTTGTTACTTCAATGTAAAACCAATATAAAAGTCCTCCCAGACAAACATTGTTCTATCTAACTAGATAAATATCTACTCTATAGATGAAATTGGATTTTTCTACAGAATTGATTTTCTGATCTTCGAGGATTAATTGGGGGGTGGGATTGACTGGTGGTTTTCGTTATTGATTTACAGAAACTTAATTGGTTTAGTTAATGATCTCTTGTCAGACCAGAACAACCATCGAACAGTAACAATTAATAGAAGGTCTGAACACAGTGGCTATGTTCTGATGATTAATGCCAATGATTGCTATTATTTCTATATCTATCGTCATGGATATCTGTATAATAGCAGGTCAACATTTGTTATAAATAACTCAATTAC